>JAFFZR010000650.1:0-27819 GCA_018397195.1 Lethrus apterus
TACATTGTTAACCCCAAACTTAAGCCGGCATGTTTTTCCCTAATTAGATAATACCCTTAGCGAAAGCATTTAGGGAAATTCCCAGCTTATATACCGATAGTTCATTTAACATATTATCGATATCTTTAATATTCTTTGGTATTTTATAATATTGTTAGTACTAAATGATAACTTGAAAATATGAAATATAAGCTTCTCAATAACTCAATAATTTTTTTTTGGAAAAATAGTAAATCAATACACATACGTATTCAGAGATTAATAAATAAGATTATGAGTAATTTGGAAATTTGGAATTTGGAAGTAGAATAAATTGCAATATAATTACTAATTTGGATTGCGGAATAGAGTCAAAATTTGATTTTTGTTGTAACAATTGAATTCGAATTAAATTATAGTTTACAATAATCTGAAATTTTATATATTTAGGCATATTATTACGTGTGCATTCTGTACTCAATTGTTTGTTATATTATTTATGTAGTAATGATTAACGTAGGACAAAGTCGTATTTTCTGTTTTTAAATTCATAATTAAATTATTTTTGACACTTGCTATACTTGTTCTATTTAATTTATTTTTTGAGATATTTGTTAATTGTTTGGTGGTTACAAACGACTATATGAGAGAATTCAATATATCCTGAATCATAAAACTCGACGTGCGTTTTATTGGTACGACATTTACTATGACAATGATTGTACATATTATGTGGTTTTTTTATTATGACATAATTTTATTGTTGAGTATTAATTTTTATATTTTGAAACCATCGCACTCAAACGCTGGTTTTGAATTTCAAAATAAAGTTTAAAAAATTTTAAAAAATTTGTAACTAAAATCTAAAAAAATCGCAATTCATTCGTCTCTCAAATAAAAATTAATCCTGAAAAATTAATCGTCCCAAAAATAAAAGAAAATGAATTTCTGAAACTGCAAGTATAAAAAGTTAAAAACTTAAAGAAAAAAAAATTAATTGCTGTGAGGAAATGCTCATCTGAACAAGCTAATAAATTATGAAAAAAAAAACATTTTTTAATACTTACCGTTAAAAAGCAATAGATAAGCACAGAATTTGAAAATATTCAAGAAAATTAAAAATAATTCAAAAATACTAAAATTCGATCCCTTTATAACATTTAAGACTGATTGGTATATTTTTAGAAAATTCTTTGAATTTTTGTTTTAATTTTTCATTATAACTTTTAACCAAAAATTCATGAAAGGGGCTGACGGGTTTTGTTTTTTTCGGTGTGCTTTAGTTGGGTTGGTTTATAAATTAAAAAAATCTAAATTAAAAATATATATGTTTTTTTTAAACTCCAAACAAAATGCATATCGAACGAAATTAATCCGAACACTGTCGATCATAAAAAAAAATAAATTAAAATCCACGGCCGCCATAGTTATGTTGAAAAGCTAATTTCTCGAAAACGAATCTATGGATTTCAAAAATTATACACCGTTGAAATGCAAATTATGTAAGCTTTTAAATGAGGTATCACTCAACCCCTAGTGTAATTTAAGAATTTTAGGGTTGGCATCCCTGGGGCTAGGGGGTTGAAGATGTGACTATCATTTCTTCGCCAAAAGTTGTCTCCCATCGATCTAAAGTTTACGTGTTTCAGCGATTTTAAGAAAAAAATTAGATTCTTAGATAGTGAGGGTGTTTCGTTTTACCGCGGACACCTGTATACAAACAAGCCTTATATATCTATCGTAACAATCCTTCTAACAAATTACCTCCTATACCTCTCACCATACAAGGTTAATTAACGAAACGATAAAATCGTAACTATACACTATGAAATACAGACGTAATGGCTGATCTATCGTCTTGTACGTTATTATCTGCTCGCAATTATAAGTGGACAGAATGGGCAATAAAACACTCGATACGTAAATTGGAATTTTTCTGCACAATCAGCTCCATACCAATTATGAGGATAATTACGGCCACTTCTTTTATTAATTTACTATCAGCTTTAATGGCCGATAACTAGAAATGGCATTATCGGCATTCTTTGCGCTAATGGGGATGCTGTAGAAACATACGTACGATTAACATACAATAGAGATATATGTCGGACGGGTTGGTTAATTTTTTTTTATAAAAGTTGGTAAGTACAGTTTCCGTAATTCAGAAGTTGGCATATTTTGAAGAGCAAACAAGGAATATGATGGAGAATTAAAATTTTTGGTTGTACTAGTGGCGCCGGCAAGTAGAGAGTAGCTCAAACACGTTAGTCGATATTGTGCAAGTATTAAGGCACTGCCATCTATACTTAGAAGACGCAAATTCTGTTTATAAATTTCTTTGATATAGCTGTGTAATGTCGCGACATCTAATGTTTAATAGTGTATACACTGTACTTTTAAAATACAGGGACCGCTAACTGCGAATTGTTGTATGTTCGTAGAACATTTTTCTGTCTTTTGTTCGAATACTTTATGAATATCAGTCGTTTCTATCTTACAGAATATATTAATCTATTATAAAAATTATAATAATTAATAAATAATGTAATCGTGTGTACAGCGTGTCTCAACTTTAAATGGCTATACCGCAAAAAAATATTGTTTAATGGAATTAAAAAAAAAAGAAATATATTGCTTGGAAAAATGGTTCGACATTTTAGAAATTTATTAAAAAAAAGAAGAAAAATTGTTGAAAATGTGTAAATATAGTTCGTCCATTTTTAATACAACCTAAAATTGAAAAAAAAAATTACGTTTTATTGTTAACGTTATTTTTTTGCTAAATAAGCTCAATATCGTATTAATAGAGAGAAATAAAAAAAATCACAAACTCGATCTGATATTTTTCGTAGATTTTCTAAAATAAGTTGAAATTCAAGGGTTGCCTTTTGAATCGCTTTTTTTATATTTTTAAATCGGACATAAAAATTTGAACATTATACGTTTAGAAAATTCTTTAACAAATTAATGTGTTAAATATTTTGCAGATGTTTATTTGCTGTGAATTATAATTTATTTAAGCAATTGATGAATGTAACTATCAGAATTAAAAAAAGGGAAATGGAAAAAGCATACAATAAATTATGATATTTTGATATATACAAGATCATTCTGAAATATGTTCCACTATTTCAACAGGTAGTAGCTGTCCTTAACCCAAACTCAAATCCGCAAAAACGGCGGTGCTATCTTCATTTTAAGTTTTAGTAAGATGTCATTTTTTATATTGAACGTTACGTTTGTCGTAAATTTGATTCGTTCAATGTTCTACAAATACTATTTTTAATAAATACAATTTATTTTGTTTAATCTAAAAAATGTCTGTTTAATCAAAGTAGGTAGATTTTCCTGAAATGTTGTATAGGATCATGATTTCTCATTCTGAACAACTTTTCGTAGTAAAATTTTGCAGTATTATGAACAAAAAGGATACTTTACCTGAAAAGAAAATAGTTTTTGCTTCACTGTCAAGGCCGAATTGTTTTTCAAAAGCTGAAAATATTCTTAAAATTCTCTTTAAATTAAGCTGGACTTAATCCCACAATCTTAAAATAAAATTCAAAATTTTTTCACCTTTTGTAACATCAGTCGATTGTATATAATAAGAAACAAATATGTAAAACAAAAAATAAAATCTGTATAAAACTGTCACTGATTTGGTGTCTTTTTGACTGTTAATTTTTTAAAATTTATATCTGTCGATAAATCAATTGTCGAAGTTGCTAATTACATCAAATATAATTTTGTCTCGAATAAAAGTTTGAATTAAAAGACTATTATCTTATATTTATAACATAAATTTAAAATATTTGCTGTACAAATTTTCCTCAATGTAAAAAAAATATTTTACAGAAGTCTGTGCACATTAGAGAATCAACGACAGCATTACGCATATATTTCATAACGGCGTCAACATATGATGGCGCCTTCACCCATCAACCCCGTCTGAAAGTCGGAGTCGAATGTGCCTGAAAAACGTGTTTAAATATTCCCTATGCGAAGTGTCATAATTTGGCAGATAATTGGATAGGAGACGTACTGACTAGACTCTACTAAACGATGATAACAAATTAGCCACTTTTAGCACTTTACACGTTATTTAAGACGACTAATTTTCAAAATAAGGGCACTATGAAAATAAACAGATTTTTTTTAAATGATATCGCTTCAATTTTCGCAATGTTGCAAATTTTCATCAATTTTTTATTTTGAGTATAATTTTTTTTTATTTTTTCCTTTCTTGAATCCAGCAACAATTTTGTTAATTCTTGACACTTTAGATTATTGTTTAGGGTTAAAAATTGTTAATATTTGACGAAGCTGATGACTTTTATGTTCACAAAAATTGTTGGTATCATTGCCTGAAAAAAAAAAAAATCGAAAGTGTAAAACAGTTGAGACGTCATATAAAATCAATATAGAACAACAACGTAAATTAATAAACAAAATAATATTTTGTGTATACAATTTTTATGTTGTGCAAAAATTATAATAATATACATATTTAATTTTGACTTTAACACTTTAAATAATATTTCTGAATGAGAACACATCACTATCTGCTTTTCTACGAATTATTTGTTGTTCATAAAAATAAGAAAAAGGAAAAAAAAACAAAGGAAGCTTTTACGCTAGGTCATCTGTTTTATGTCGACAAAGCCAACAAATAAAATACAACCCGTAGTGAGAAAATTGAAAATGTTATCGCAGTTCATATTCCATAATATTTACGACACATAACAATTTTCATTAATTTTTTAAGAATTCGTATTGAAAATAATGCGCGCGTCAACACTTTAAATCGCACCGCTCGATGAAGGATGAATGGAGGTATTTGTTTGTGGATGAGGAAGTGTTTGGAAAAAACGAGAATTTTATTGCTAGGTACGTTTGACGTTACTCACGCTTCACGGCTTCGTATACCATAAACAATACTTATCCTGTGGGAAAATTGGGATAAGCTCGTTCTTCGAGTGCTCCTCGAAACATAAATTAGATAAACGCGGTTAATATAGACCCCGACGTGGAAGACGCAGAATCAATTTTATCGCGTTAATTATGACTTAGTTACATTTAGAATGGAATTTTCCCACGCGTTATTACAACATATTGAACGTAGAGATATTTTGTTTATCATAATAATCGAATAACCAAAGAAATAAACGATAACGAAACAAAATTAAAATAAGACATCCTTAAAGAATGAAATTAAAATTTAATTACCTAAACACATTTAAATGCCAACGAGTAAAAAATAAACAAATGATAAAAAGAAAAACAACGCATAAACAAAAAGATGATTTTCAATATTAATAATAATATAACTTAAAATTAGAAAAATCATATGTCATTGTTTTTAATTTTTGCTCGTTATCGGCTTCATATAAATAGTCACCATCAGGCAACATCATCAGCATGAAAAGATTGAAGAAATTAATATTTGAAAATGTTCGACAATGATATAAATTCATATGCCATTTTTAGCTTGTTGTTATTATTATTCTGTTTTATTTTCCTCCACCTTTTCAAGAAATAATGATAGAAAAGGTGTGATTTTCAAACTTATTCTTGTTTTCACCATGATTAAGTTTTTGTTCAATTTTTAACGTTTTATTATTTTTATTATTAATTTACTTTAGTTTGGCTCACTTTTTAAAGAAAATTTTTAGGTTAGGTTAGGTTGTTACGCCAGGCAAATAAAAACATATGTCCACACTTGCCAGTTCATTCCAACGCAGGTGGACAGACTAATAATAATATTAATAATAATAATATTAAATTAATATTATTAATAACAATAAGATGCTAATGGTGGAAACGTGAATTCTAGAGGCTTTTATAGTACAAAATAAGTGAAGTGCAAATTTTTCATCTATTCGTATTATTATTATTTTATTTTACTTTGTTTCACTTTTTAAAGAAAATTTTTAGGTTAGGTTAGGTTAGGCAAATAAAACCATATGTCCACACATTCCAACCCAACCGAAACACATTTTTATATATTTGTGTGTCGTAATAAATATATTTTTAATACACAATTTTTTTTAGTTTGTTTTCTCAAGAATAAAAAGATATGTATAATTTTAAGTAATTAGAACGAAGAATTTGGCATTAATTTAAATAAATAAATCTTTCCGTCGTTTTTCTATTGGCAAAACTGGACAAACGAAATTAAACAAATTAAAGAACAAATAAAAATTTAAATAAATTGGATTAAAGGGAATGACCATGTAGATAAATAAAGAAAATAATGATTAATGTAAATTAATAAAAACAAATAAATTATAAATAAATAGTGTGGCACGTACATTTTTAAAATTTTAAAATTTGTTATTATTAAATAAGTTATTTTCACATGCGTGGTGAACTAAAAGTAAAAATCTTAGCTACAAGTGTAATGTGTCATCTTTGGTAATTGATAGGAATCGGTGCGGTCGATTCGGTAGACGAACAGTGACACTTTCTTTCTATCGGCGCGGGCGGTTCGGTTGTTTCCTGTATGGGCAACGTACACAGGGCCCTTTCAAACGTGTATGTGTGTGGTTCGCCCGACATAGGACATGTATTGTGGCGCCAGGCTCTTTTCTCAGCCAGTTGAGGCGCTACATGAAACATAAAACAGATGACCAAATCTTGTACATTGTATTGCGTATATATACGTATATATCGTTCAAACCAGCGATGCCAAAACAATCCCTCGTTAATTGATGCAGAAAATTTTGTTTTTTCAAAGAACAAATTAAAAAACACCGATAACATCTAGAACGTATTTATTACCAACGTCATAGGTTTTTTTTTTGAAAATTAATGATTATTACTTCTTTTTAAAAAATTAATGAGTATTACTTTTTTTAAAAAATCAATGATTATTACTTTTTTTTTGAAAAATTAATGATTATTACTTTTTTGAAAAATTAATGATTATTACTTTTTTTTGGTGTAACGTATGACACAAAATATCAACTAATTTGAGTTAGAGAAGACAGCTTGGCTTTTGTTGCTCATTCCAATGTTTCACTCGTCTCATATACATATTTACAAATCTTCCTCTTTTATAAGTCCTTTCTTTCACAAACGTACTTCCTCATGTATTTTCGTTCATCCTCTCCTTTGCTATAAAAATTATTGTGCTTCATATCTTTTTATCTAGTCGTTAGTTTTATTTCATTTCTTTCTCAAAGCTTCGATATGATTCTTTACCAATCACACCAAGTCAGTCATCGCCTGTATTATTTTTTTATTTTTATTTTTATTCCTTTTTCATTTTAATTCCTCAACTGAGTCTTCTTTCTTACGTGTGTTATAATCTATTTTCCCCGTTATTTACAGCATTAGATATTCCGACGTCCTTCAAAAACTACATTTAATAGTACCGTCTGAAAAAGGAAGAAAGCCTCTATGACTACACACACACATATAATATTTAAAACTTTTGTTTGTCGCTATCTTCTAAAACTCTAAACCCTATAGTAATATGTTTATTCACAACTCACAACATTACAATATTTAGAAAAAAAAAAAAACAAAAACTTAAAACTAGGATTACCTGGCCTACTTAAATGATACTGTACTTAAATGATACTGTGAAATAGGATTGAAATCAGTGCTTTTTTCACACAAAGTTACTCTTTCTTCTTTAAACTGTATATTTTTAATTTATAATTGTTTCTGACTAATTTTTTCCAGTTTGGAGTAACACTTTACATAGAATTTATTGATATTGTCAGAATCTTCAAACACGACAGTCAACTTTTTTCTTACGGTCGTCTTGTTATAGTTCTATTTCTGTTAGTTAACAGTTTTTGATACCCTCTTCCAGACAGTAATAATAAATATGAAAAATAGGAAAAATGCACACAACAAACGAAAGCCTTAAGTAAATGTTTTACTGTCCAAGCATATACAGGCTGGGATTAAAGTATGGAATATTTAAAATAAAAACGAACTCAACCGGTTTTTTAAAAAAATGCTGAAACAGGTCGATTTTAGATTTTAAAAATACACATTAATACGTGCGATTCACCTTCCGACTTTCATTTGCTTTGTAGTTATGACGTCATCACAAAAAAATTTAAATGACAACATAAATTTTTTTTAGTGAAATCCGATAGCGATTTTTCTACCCTTTATGACCGTGCAAAAAAATCATAATGTTGCACTAAAAAAATTCTGAGAAAAATCGATCTGAAAATTTAATGTTCATATTATTCTAGATAACAAATAATACAGACCATGAACGGTACGTAACTTTCTTGTAGAAGAACCTTTCGTTTTTATCTTAAAACCTTTGTAGGTTATTGAATAATCAAGATAACATGATAATAATTAGTAATAATAATGTTCAGCTCGATTTTTCTCAGAATTTTTTTTATGCAACCTTATGATTTTTTGCACGGTCATAAAGGGTAGAAAAATCACTATCGGATTTCACTAAAAAAATATATGTCGTCATTTAAATTTTTTTGTGATGACGTCATAACTACAAAACAAATGAAAGTCGGAAGGTGAATCGCAATTATTGTGAATTTTTAAAAAATAAAATCGACCTGTTTCAGCGTTTTTTTAAAAAACCTGGTTGAGTTCCATTTTTTTTAAATATTCCATACTTTAATCCCGCCCAACATTAAATTTTCAGATCGATTTTTCTCCGAATTTTTTTAGTGAAACCTTATGATTTTTTGCACGGTCATAAAGGGTAGAAAAATCACTATGGAATTCCACTAAAAAAATGTATGTTGTCATTTTTTTGTGATGACGTCATAACTACAAAACAAATGAAAGTCGGAAAGACAATCGCACGTATTAATGTGTATTTTTAAAATCTAAAATCTACCTGTTTCAGCGTTTTTTAAAAAACCTGTTGCGTTCGCTTTTATTTTAAATATTCCATACTTTAATCTCACCTGTATACATTTATATACAGTGTGTCCCCGGATTGAGTTCACTATAGGTTTAATGGACAAAAAATTTGAGAATTTAATTTTCATGTTTTGGGATTCCGCCCTGCTTGGTCTGAAAAGAATTTTAAGTAGATTTTTAGTTTTTTTGCAAATTAAGACCGCGGCCCTGAAAAATATGTTTTCAATTCGAAGTTGTTCAGAATATGAAATTACGGTTCTGGGCAAAATTTCAAAAAGATCAGCTCACTTTCATTAAATCCGCTTTTTGTGTTATTGAATGACAAATCGTAGTAAAGCAAACAACTGATTGCCATTATCTTAGATTATAGTCAACACCTTGAAATATTTATCCGAAATTGATTACTTATCTAAGTATTTTGCAAACTACTTGTTCTTAAAGTTTTCTTTATTAAAAATGTTGACTCTAGTAGTATGTTTATCTAATTAAGTGTTACGGACTGGGGGAATTATCTTATGCTCATGTTATTAATAGGTTTCACGAGCGATTTCCAATGGTGACAGTTTCTATAAATAGACTAAAAAAAACTTGGAAAAAACAGAAACTGGAATTATGCTAAATAATGTGAAGGAGAAAAAGGTAATTCATGATCATGAAGATGGTGCTACCCTCTTGGTGAGTGAATCCGTGAACAATAATCATCATCTATCATTGAGAAAGCGGTCTACAGAATTATCATAAGTAAATCGCACATACGAAGAATTTTCAAAAAAAAATAATATTTTACCATTTAAATCCACGTTCATTCATTCGAAACTGGAGACGATGACCAACGACTGTTGTTTTGTTTATGAGATGGAGAAAAAATTTTAAACAACAGATATTTTTATAAAAAAAAATTTTTTTCGGATGAATCAATTTCATTGGTTTCGTGTCTTCACAAATTTGTAGGTTTAGATCTCATGATAATCCACATTTTCGTATAGAAACTAACAGTCGAAGTTACAAGAAAGTAATTTATGATAAAATTATTGGCCAATACTTTTTGACACAAATTTAAACAGTGGTATTTGGATGTGTTTGAAAACTTTTTTACATGCCATTGAAGACGCGAATTTAGAAGATTTTTATTTTCAACAAGACGGACGTTCAGCTCATTCAACAAGTCTGATTGCAAATTTATTGAATCAGCACTTTCCTGAAAGAATGATTGGACGACATCGTGCAATGTGTTGGCAAGCGAGATCTCTGATTTTGACACCTTTAGATTTTTATTTCTGGGGTTATTTAAAACAAAAATTTATTCATGTAATCTTCATGATAACATATACCTAATCATTAAAACAAAAAATTAGGATGCTATAAATGAAATTAACCTAGTGGCCATAGCAAAATTATATGACGAGTTGAGAGTTAGGATAGAAAAATGCGCATATCTTGGAGAAAGTCAAATTACTTTCTTAGAAACTTAGGTTTGTTTGGAGCTGACCTTTTTGAAATTCTGCACAGAGCCATAATTTCTTATTCTGAACAACTTTTCTCAATATTTTGCAGCATTATTGACCGAAAAGGCAATCTACCTGAATAGAATATATTTTTTTCACATTTTTCATCGTCCTTTAAAAAAAAACTAAAAATCTGCTTAAACTTCTTTTGAGACCAAGCATGGCGAAATCCCAAAACTTGAAAAAAAAAAATCTAAAATTTGTTGTCGATTAAACCTATAGTGAACTCATTCCGGGAACACACTGTATACACAAGAAAATATATTATCAATATGAAAAAATCTATTTACAACTTCTTGAAGAAAAAAAGTCTAATACATACTTAAGTCGAAAAAGAAGAGTTACTTTTAATACCTATATACATTTTCTTAGATTAAAGATATATTTTTTTATTTCTTACATGAAAACTTCCTTTCTTAGTGTATAGGTAAGAGGTTTCTTCAGGGCCAACCTAACTACAGGGCTAAATAGGCTCTTATAGCCCAGGGGCGCCAGCCTTTTTAAGCGGCAATTGTTCTTATAGGTTATTTGAATTTTGTATTTTCTTTTCTACTCCTTTTCATACTTCTTTTTACTCCTTTTGTACACTATTTTTTAAGTTTGAGTTTCAATAGCGGAGCGAACCCAACCATAAAATATAAACCATTAAAAACTGAAAAACTGGCATTTTGAATTTCAATAATTTCATACATAATTTTAATTACGGAGCGAACATAACCCATGCCAACCCAACCATAAATAATATGTTTTAAAATTCAATTACGGAGCGAACTGACCTCTTGAATTACAATAATTTCAATTTACGGAGCGAACCCAATACATACAACAACCTTTTTCCATTCATCCGTATTCCTTTTTCGTAAAAAATAATTGGTCACCTTATTTATTGATAATTATATAAACTTTTTCCATTTCTGAAACTTTTGTAAAACTTCACTGGTCACCCCGCTTCCCCTCCCGTATATTTTCTTATGAAGAGGAGCGCATTAGTAGCCCACGGGTGCCAAATATCTTAGGACAGCCCTGAGTTTCTTATATATCAAGATTCGCGACTTCTCCCTTATTAACCGATCTTCTATCTGTATTATGGTTCTTGTGATACCAATAGTGGACCAAATTAATATTTACACTACGTATATTTTGCTTTAACGCTTTATTGTTTCCCCTTCATCTAAGACAACCATTATTTAGCATATAGATCTTTTCCACTTTCTAATTAATTCTTCTCTTACTCATTTCCGCTTGTGTTTATCGATTTGTTTACATTTTTAGTGTAAAATATTTTTTTTTCCTTAATATTGGATACAACAGGCATTACCTTATTTTTTTTATTTATTTTATTAATAACAAAAAAAATTCTTTTTTGAGAAACTATAATGTACCTATCATACAATTTAAAAAAATCACATTTCAATCACCACAGAAACATTTGAAAAAATAATTATGATTAATTCAGTGGAAATCCGAAAAGTGTAATTCTATTGGTCGATGGGCGTCCCCGCGTGACGTTAAACCAGAACGAAATAGCACACAACATATAGCACCCGGCGAACAACTTCAAGCTTTATTCACAGATACCATAAGCCGTCCATTTGAACGCAAACGAAAATATACTTTATAACGTTCATTCATAGAGCTTACGACAAATTCACATTCCTGAAATATAATTCCCCATATGAAAAATTTCATGCATAATTTGTCTCGGCTTCTCGGCGTATGGACGTCGCTAATTGGGCGCATAAAGTCTGTTAATTTCGAGTTTCGAAAATGTTGGAGCAACTCGATCTGGACGCGAACGAAAATTATCAAAACTGCGACACGACGACCACGTTGACGACTCCCTTTTCGGTGAAGGACATTTTGAATATTAGTAACGAAAACGATTACATTGACGTCGATTATAATAAGGATTATTATAATCCTTGCACGCATTACATACAACAAGGTTGGGATGGTGGTTACTTTCCGTCTTATGAGCATCACAATACCAACAACTATTATAACCTGGTTAAACAGGAGTCGAGTTTTCAGAAGGACTGTGATAGTGTTTACGCGCAACAAAATGGCATGCAACAGACTGTTATGAATAATTTTTGTGTTGGTTATGCGGAAGGAGACAAGAAGATTGAGCAAGAATATCTGAACATTGGAAGCCCCAGTGAGTATTCTCATCAATTAAATTTTAAATAGTTTTTTATTTACATTTTTAACAAAGAAATTTATACGTACATTCAAATTAAAATATTCGTTGCCATAGGTATTTTTCTGTTTATATTGACGTAGAGAATGTAGAATGTAGAAACGTTGTTTCCTTAATCATTTGTTTTAGATAAACAAAACATCGCATGTTTGTCACAAAAAAGCAATAAGAATTTACATTATTTTAATCTGTCTATGCTAATATTTTGTCATTCATGAAAACAATATACAGGCTGGGATTGAAATATGGAATATTAAAAAAAAAAAAAAAAACGAACTCAACCGGTTTTTTAAAAAACGCTGAAACAGGTTCATTTTATTTTTTAAAAATACGAATTAATATGTGCGATTCAGCTTGCGACTTTCATTTGTTTTGAACATTAGGTAAATGTTCAGCTCGATTTTTCTCAGAATTTTTTTTATGCAACTTTGTAATGAGAAGAAAAATCACTATAGATAGGATTCCACTACAAAAAATCTATATTGTCATTTAAAAATTTTTGTGATGACGTCATAACTACAAAACAAATGAAAGTCGGACGGTGAATCACACATGTATTTTTAAAAAATTTCGTTCGCTTTTTTTAAATATTCCATAATTTAATCCCACCCTGAACTCTACCGGTTTTTTAAAAAACGCTGAAACAGGTTGATTTTATTTTTTAAAAATACGAATTAATATGTGCGATTCACCTTGCGACTTTCATTTGTTTCGAACATTAAATGTTCAGCTCGATTTTTTCATAATTTTTTTATGCAACCTTGTAATTTATTTGCGTGGTCATAAAGAGAAGAAAAATCACTATCGGATTCCACTACAAAAAATCTATATTGTCATTTAAAAATTTTTGTGATAACGTCATAACTACAAAACAAATGAAAGTCGGAAGGTGAATCACACATGTATTTTTAAAAAATTTCCTTCGCTTTTTTTAAATATTCCATAATTTAATCCCACCCTGTATATTATCCATTTAAAATTATTCTAAAATCTCCTTTAAAGGCTTTCTTATAAGAACAATATTATAAAGTGCTTGGATTATAAGGAATAATAGAATTTTTCTTGAAGTTCAAATTTGGGAAATATTTTTAAAAACTTCAATTTGAATGGGAAAAATGGGTATATTTTACGTTATATTCTGCTTCTGCTTCTTCATATTTTTTACAAGATGAGTTTTTCGGAAAATCATAAAATTGCGACACCTTAATAATCCTCTTCACAATCTCTCCAATGAATCTCTATACCTTAAAACTGACATTGTTCAATTTAATGATAGAATAACAACTATTGTAAGAAGATTTATTGAAAATGAAGCTAATGTTGAATCAATTTTGAACTTAAGCTATATGTAAAATATATATACATCCCAAATTGAAATATCCTTTCAAGATCATCCTAGATTACATTTAATCCCACCTCAATTTGTATTTTTTCCAGCATCCGTCACGTGGTATTTATACGGGGAGAAAGGCCCCGGTCCTTAGCCCTTTCCAGGAAAGAAAAACATAAAATAGTGTAATATATAGTATGTTATTATTGTTGTTGTTGTTATTACTGTTTTTTTTTCTTTTTGTTTGTACTTTCTTTCATTTATTTATAACATTTCATATTCATTTATTCAGACCAGCAAATATCAATAAACTGAAAAATTTCCAAAATTCATTCAATTTTATCTCTTTTAAGTCGCTTAATGAATTCATATATTTTGTGTTTGTATTTCAAATTTTTCGTTTTCAAACTTGGAATTTAAAATGTCGTTGAATACCTATTTTAATAAAACTAAAAACCGTTTGTGCGAATTTAGTACCTATTGTTAATCTGTTAACCTGTTAACATTATTCGACTTCTTTCTAACATAATCTCAATTTTTCTTTTTTCTTTTATATCGTTCTTTATTTTATTTATTTAATGTTTCAAATTTTTTCATTAATTAATTTTGTCTTTTAATGAAAACCACCATCAAATCTTTACTCTATTACTCCCATAATGGCGGGGACACTGGTGTCCATAGGCGTTCCCTTTATTATTGTACATTCTCTCTTACGCCGTGCGCGGCGGCGTATTTCCAAAGAACTCGTAACTCGACGAGACTGACGTCAATATCTATTTCTTGGACGTCAATATCTATTTGTCAAAAAAAATTGGGTTTAAACGCATTTTGGGTTTGAGTTTCCATTTATTGACGTCCAAGTTATCAAACCTAAATTCTGTTGCAATTCAATTGGTTTTTTTTTTTCGAAGATAAACCCAATTATTTCATAACAAGTTGATTTTTTTTTATAATTTACGTGTTTTTAATTCTATTTGTTTATAAAGATTTGGTTTAAACGCATTTAGGGTTTAGTTTCCGTTTATCGACGTCCAAGTTATCGAACCTAAATTCTGTTGCAATTTAATTGTTTTTTTTTTTCGAACAAAACCCCAATTATTTCCTAACCAGTTGATTTTTTTTTATAATTTTTGTGTTTTAAATTCTATTTCCATTTATCGACGTCCAAGTTATCGAACCGAAATTCTGTTGCAATTCAATTGTTTTTTATTTTTCGAAGCTAAACCCAAATATTTCTAACGAGTTGATTTTTTTTATGATTTTTGTGTTTTAAATTGTATTTGTTAAGGACGATAGGGTTCTTTAAAGGTATTTTTGGTTTGAGTTTCCATTTATTGACGTCCAAGTTGCAATTCAATTTTTTTTTTCGAAGATAAATCCAATTATTTGATTTGATTTTGTATAATTTTTGTGTTTTAATTTCATTTGTTCAAAAAGATTGTATATACAGGTCAAAAAAGATAAGTATTATAATCAACCAAGAATTTGACACTAATAGTACTGACAATTGTGGAGAATTCAAATATCTGCGAACGTAAAAAAATATTTCAAAGACGAATTTAAATATAAATTGAAACTAGTCGTAGTAACAATTAATGTTTCATGTTCATGTTTCATTTATTTCATAAGGGCATGGTCATTGGTGTCCATAGGCGTTCCCTTTATTATCGTACTTTCTGTCTTATTCTGATTGTATACAACTAGACGAGACTTAAATGTTTATTATTATAAAATTCAAAATGTTTCTGCCCTATAAATAACATACTCTTTGTACTGACAATTGTGTAAAATTCAAATATCTTTACAAAAAAATCAAAAATTAAATTTTTAATTCTAAACGAATTTAACTACAAATTGAAACTGGTCGTAGTAACGATTAAAATGTAAGAAGAGAGTCATGTTTTATTTATTTTCACACGTACTGCGAGCAAACGTACCAAGTACGAACAGAAGAAAGCGAGATAATAAATGGAACGCCTATGACACCGGCCTTCCTATTAATAGTTTTATATTTATATTGTTTTTTTTTTTTTTTAAATCTATTTAGTCGTACAAACGAAATATTTATTTTTATTGAAATTTTTACCGAATAGGTCATTTTTCAACGGTTAGAAAAGGTATTTAGAGATATGACAAGTAGAGAAGAGAGAAAAAGAACTTATTATTATTACTTATTAGTAAGATAAACAATGATGAACAGATTTAAAAACTATTGGAATCAGGTCATCAGTATAAAAAAGAAGGGGAAATTTAGTAAAATATTGGGTGTTCAATTTTAAAGAAAATCAATGACAACATTTTGAAGCTATCAGTATGATTTGTTCCAAAAAGATTCTCAATGTTGTAATATACAGCGCGTTCTATTGAAAACCGCAGCATTGCTCTACGCTTGCTCTGAAGCACTTTATTGGAAAATAATTTTAAAATGTGCAGCATGCACCTTGCCCTAAACCTTTCAACGAGTTGTTTTTCCTATCTTTTCTATGATGCAGTACATGGATATACTTTTAGGACGTCGGAATCAATGTTACTGAGAATTCTGAGAATTTAGTTTAATTTTGTCTTATCTTACAAACTAAATGTGACAAAATATATTTAACACATACAAATTTATTCCTTGCGGACTTTTACTGTCTATAGATTTTTTTTAAATTTCAAAGTTACAAATATAAATTAATTCTTATTCTTTGCGGAAATAGATCTATAGATTTTTATTAATTTTTAAAGTTACAAATATAACTTAATTCTTATTAAAGTAAGTGAATTTGTGCGAAATTATTTTTATTTTTAATAATTTCAAATTACATTTTTAATTTTTTTCAATTTTTAAGGTCATGTGAATCAATTGATTCTAAACTAATTTATAACGAAAATTTTCAAAAATTCTTCTTTGATTTATTACTATCGTTATTGTATTTTACATCTTGACTTGTTAAATAAATATAATGTTTTAATTAACATTAAAATTGATTTCATTTTAGAAAACCAACAAGTGACCAGTTCGAAAACCGAACTGAGAAAATCGGGACGTCAGCGATCGAAACGAAAACCACGCGTCCTTTTTTCCCAACAGCAGGTCTACGAACTGGAATGTCGTTTCAAACAGCAGCGCTACCTTTCGGCGCCAGAACGCGAACAGATGGCCAAAGGTTTGAAACTGACGCCCACCCAAGTGAAGATATGGTTCCAGAATCGTCGTTACAAGAGCAAGAGGACCAACATGGAAAAGGAACCCGAGAAAAATTTGTCATTGCCGGTTATTTCAAACAATTTTTGCCTTCCAAATCAATACACGACAAATTGTTACGGTACCGTTTATAGTAATAACACCATGAATGATTATCAAAGTAACGTCGATGCGGTTTCTGGTGCGAGATTTAACGATTTTAATTTTTAAGCTTTTGAAAATTTCAGTTAATTATATGGGAAGTATTCATGAAAACTTGGCAAATTTGGGATTATTTTGATTGTTTGTTCATTTTAAATTTATTGCAAGTCATAAAGAAGAATTTCCAGTGTCAAAAAATACACACAATCAGCAGAAATAAATAATTTAAAACTTTAAAAAATGTCAATGTAATATATTCTTCAAAATCTGTATTCAAAGAAAAACTACAATCTCCAATAATATAAATTTATATTTTCTGAAATTATTCAAAAATTACTGGCATAGTTAACAGCGTATTTTTTAACAAGAAAAAAATTGTTAAGAGAGTTTGATTAATTAAATTAATTAAACATTAAATTGAAATCCTTAATTAAAATTAAATTATTTCATTTTTAAGATGGAATATGTCATAAAACTATACAATGAAGAAAGTACATCTTTTAAAAACGAAATATTTAAAAAAAAAATTAATAATTGATTTCACAATTTTTTTTTATTATTTATATTAAGGATACATTTCAAGACGCCGTACCGCATCTGTTTGTAACGTTTAATGATTTATTATATTTCAAAATTATATTTTTAATTATTTATTAACAAACGACGATTATTATAGGGAGAAATTTAAAATTTTGAAAAATTTTGGAATCTAGAATTTTATACATCTAATTCATTTTCTGATGACTTCAAGTACTTAAAATATTAAATAAACACGTTGAGTTTTTTCAGTAAACAGATAATTTAAATCTAGAAATCCAACAAATCTTATCAATACTACATGATTTAAATTAAAATTTTATGTTTTCACAATTTCTTAAATATTTCCTATTACTTTGTATAAATGTAAATAATTATTCCAGTATTATTACATTATTAAATTATGTCATAATAATACAAAACATACCTACATCGTGCATCGCCTTACATGTAAATATGTAAATAAGCATTTAATTTCATATTATGTATAACAATTTCTTATGTACCTGTACAGTTTCGAAAATAAATTGATATTAACAAACGTATAGTTTTAATTCCTTGCGACTGGTGTGAGTCAGATGTAATTTTAAAATGGATTAAGTCGATATTTATGGATAATCTGGCCTTCTTATCTGCGGTGCCAAAGCTTTTAGGTTAAAAGGTGATCTGGTGATGAACGCTTGAATTTTTCGCCCGTCTAAAACGTACATAAAACAGTTGCGCTTTTATCTCTGCCGCCTATAAATAAAACGAATAAATTTAATTTTAAATACTAGCACGCAATAGCAAGGAGGAAGGGTATAACAGCTTGACGATAAGGGTGTGAATTATGGATGTGATTTCTTAGAACAAAACCAATGTCGTTCGGAATTTGTTGTATAGAAATATACATTAAATGTTAAATCTTGAAATAACACGAAAATGACTATTAAAAAAAATTTTACATTCGTTTGTTGTATAATTTCAATGGTTGGTCATTAATCATTACTGATATTAAGATTATTGTATAAATGGGGATTAATTCGAAGGGGCTTGTATACAACATCAACCAGAAAAATTTCAGTATATGAAAAAATGTTCTATTATTGGTTGTTGAGAAATTTTTATACTACGTTAATATTTTTTTTAATTAAACAAATGATTTTGTTTAGAAAAACTTTAAACTCAGTCAGTTTGTCACACTGATTAGATACAATTTAAAAATAAACAAAATTAGTTCTTATAAATAATAACAAAACAATAATAAAGTTTATTTAGAAACTTCAAGAACTGAAAAATACAATGCCACTCAAGATGGAAAAAATAAGTCGCGTAACGTGGTCGTTTATGTTTTTTTTTTAAGTTTTTAAGTTTACAGAATCATTATTAATTATTTCGTCTAACAAACGGTAAAGACGTTCACCGGTTGTTTATCGAAGGTGTTCTGGGATAAAGGGCTTAGGAAGCTGCTGATTAGATTTGAAGGCGGAGCCGCAATGGCGTTACTGCCTAGCTGATACCAACAAAATGTTAGATAAATAGGGCATGTTTGCATTTAAATAAAAAAATTGATTGATTTAAACCCAACCCAACGCATGACTAAGAGCTCGCAAAAAACTTTTTGATTGACCCACGTATAACATATATGGAGGAACAAGCATTGACATAATTTTAAATTAATATATAATTAAAATAATAAATTATAGTTACCATAAAAATAATTTAGATTGACTCTCATGTCTGTTATACGAGGCGCAATCAAAACAATTTTAATGCAAACAGAAAAAACAAATTTGTAGGTTTTGTCGAAAAATGTCCATTTTTTCTTTTTCTTCGATGTAAATTGATTTAAGCATGTTTACATTTAAATAAAAAAAAAATATTGTTTGAAACCCAACCCAACCCATAACTAAGAGCTCGCAAAAAAACTTTTTGATTGACCCTCATATAACATATATGGAGGAACAAACATTGGCATAATTTTAAATAAAATCACATATAATTAAAATAATAAATTATAGTTACCATCGAAATAATTTAGATTGACCCTCGTATCTGTTATACGAGGTGCAATTAAAACAATTTTAATGCAGGACAGAAAAAAAAACAAATTTGTAGGTTTTGCTGAAAAACATCCGTTTTTTTCTTCTTTTTCTTCGATGACTTTAAAAAAACTTCTGGTTTACTTTCACGTTGTTGATTTTAGTAAGTAAATGCAACTTCAAAATGAGTCAAAATTTACATCAATTAGTATGTATTGCGTTTAAAAAAAAATCAACTAACGAGTAAACCCAATTCCACTCAATATTTAAGTAGAATGGGACTTAGATTGAGAGGGTTTACTTTTCACTCGTAGGTTTAATTAAACCCAACCCAAGATTTGTGCAAGCAGATTGTATTGGGTTTTTAAAAATGTTGGGTTTACTTGTAAAAACTAATGAAAATTAAACTCAATTCGATTCAAAATTTTAAACAATTGGGTTTCCTTTTCATGTGTTGATTTTGGTCGAACCCAACGTAAAACAGAAACGAATTAATTGTGTTGGATTAAAAAAATTGGGTTTACTCACAAAACTAACAAGTAAAAAGTGAACCCAATTTAATTTAAATATAATGGCTTAGATCCGTACATAACGGGAGGAGGGGCATTGTTATTGTTAAATAATAATGAACCCGCTGTATTGAGTCCATTACGTAAGTATGCATGTAGGTAAGTATTGTATGTATCGTTTGTATTGTTATTGAATAATAATTTCTTTTTGACTTTATACTTTTATTAATTAATAATTATTATTAAATAAATAATTGTTATTATTAATTAAATTTTATTAATTTTATATAAAATTAATTGTCTAATTTTTTATATTAAACATCAAATTTTACATAAACCAAATGTTATACATTCTACTTTACAGTTTCTATTACAAATTCTACTTTGTAGATTGTATTATGTGCCCAATCCACATAAAAATTACATAGCTTTTTGGTGTCCAAGAATAAACTTTCAATCGTGAATTAATTAAAAAAAAAAAAATACAGTTGAGGAAAATCCTGTAAATCAAATCATAAAAAAATATAAATTAATCTTAAACTGGCATCGCTCGACGATCAAATCGTCACGTAAATATTTGCTGAAATACATGTTCGTTCAGTGGTTGCACTCCTTCGCAAAACAGTCGGGGCGACCCATAAATGTTTAACAAGTGCATTAATGAATATCGAGTTACTGTTTGTTCGTATCGAATTCGAGGAGAGCTTTTTGAACAAACAGATACGTCAGTCCGTATTATGTACAAAGCAATCAATCACGGCGAATAATGAAAATCATTGTTTTCGAAAATTTCATAAAAAAAAAGAAATGCGATTGTGTAAAATTAAAAATATGTATCGAGCGAAGTTTCAAATCAAATCTATTTTGAACGTCGGTGAAATTCCTTATTACGGCTTTTGAATGACAGATGGCGCAAGCTGTTTCAATAGTATATTAGAATGTTATAATTATATCTCTTACTAGTAGGTAATTTAGATAAGTATAATTTCAAGCAATTACAATCAAGAACTTAAACAAATATTTTTATATGATGAAAATTTACTTTTAATGCAACTTACATGGACAAATATGTGTAAAATAATAACATGATGTCGAGACACAATATTAAACTAATTTTGATCATATAATTAAAAAAAAAATAAAACAAAAACATTAAATATTTTATTTAACCTGAGATAAATTAAAAATCACAACTTGTTTGGTGAAACGTCAATTAATTTTAATCAACAGATTTTATTTAATCGGTAGTTAGTAAACTAAAGATTTAACTAGCGAGTATCGAATATTTTATTTTAATATTGAATAAACATTGGCACCACTCAAATTTATAACTTTCATTAAATGTAAAATTTTTGTTGAAAAAGTATGAGCGAGACGGCGGCAATTCGATCGATAGTTTATACAGTGAGGACAAAAAGTAAGGAATATTTAAAATAAAACCGAACTCAAGCGGTTTTTTAAAAAACGTTGAAACAGGTCGATTTTTGATTTCAAAAATACACATTAATATGTGCGATTCATCTTCCGACTTTCATTTGTTTTGTAGTTATGACGTTATCACAAAAGAAATAAATGACAACATAGATTTTTTTTGTGGAATCCGATAGTGATTTTTCTACCCTTTATGATCATACAAAAAAATCATAAGGTTGCATAAAAAAAATTTTGAGAAAAATCAAGCTGAAAATTTAATGTTAGGTGGGATTAAAGTATGAAATATTTTTAAAAAAAGCGAACTCACCGGTTCTTTAAAAAACGCTGAAACATTTCCATTTTATTTTTTAAAAATACCCATTAATACGTGCGATTCACCTGCCGACTTTCATTTGTTTTGTAGTTATGACGTCATCACAAAAAATTTAAATGACAACATACATTTTTTTAGTGGAATCCGATAGTGATTTTTCTACCCTTTACGACCGTGCCAAAAATCATAAGGTTGGATAAAAAAAATTCTGAGAAAAATCGAGCTGAACATTATTATTACTATTATTATCATGGTATCTTGATTATTCATTACGCTACAAAGGTTTTGATAAAAACGGAAGGCACTTCAACAAGAAAGTTACGTACCGTTCATGGTCTGAATTATTTGTTATCTAGGATAATATAAACGTTAAATTTTCAGATGGATTTTTCTCAGAATTTTTTTATGCAACCTTATGATTTTTTTGCACGGTCATAAAGGGTAGAAAAATCACTATCGGATTCCATAAAAAAAAATCTATGTTGTCATTTTTTTTGTGATGACGTCATAACTACAAAGCAAATGAAAGTCGGAAGATGAATCGCACATATTAATGCGTATTTTTGAAATCAAAAATCGACCTGTTTCAGCGTTTTTTAAAAAACCGGTTGAGTTCGTTTTTATATATATGTGTACTTTTTAATGTATTTATTAATTCTGTGTTTCTTTATTTATTCTTTAATGAACAAAATTAAAATTAAATAATTTAGTAGGTACTTAATAAAAGGAAACAATACAAGTGAACAAATAAATAAGAAAACAGATCATAAATAGATTTAATAGATATAAAATTCAGCAAACCAGAGATAAGATATGTTAAATAATAAAATAAAACATAAATATAAAGAAAATAATCTCCACAAGTAAATATAATCAATAATAATTAATCGACTGAGAAAACGCCATAAATAAAATACCACCCAAAGAAAAATCAAGACAAGATATGTTGCAAGTGAAATAGAAAAAAACCACAAAAACAGAAAAGAAAGATAACACAACAATAAAACAAAACAATAAACAAAACTGTAATATTAAAAAATATTTTATATTAATTATGTAATAAATGTAAATGACAGAATATAATGTAGAATATTGGATACATAAATGTAATATGTATTTCCTATGTGCAAAGACAACTTCAAACTAGCTTACAACAAAGTTATTTGGACTTAAAAATAAGGCAAGATCATTAGTGATCCTCACGCTACGTATATTTGAGTTCAACTTACACATAGTATGTAGTAGCACCCTTTTTAGTTAGGAACAAATAATATTGTTTTAAGTAGCAAGGTACTTTGTTATAGAACTTTATAATCTCTTACGAAATTAACACATATTATTATGGATTAAATTCTGTGTAATCATAGCAATTTACTAAGTCTAAGATACTTGTTGTTTTCTTAATATACCTAATGGAAGTTGTAACGTTCAGGTAAGTAGGTGGTTATGGAATACTAAAACGCACTGAAACCCGAACATCAACTTTATTGTTAAAGGAATGTAACATTTTAATCTTCTTGCCACTAGTCCGGAGTGTCGCATATGTATCACTGCACTCTAGACCCCGATAAGTGCGCATGTTTTCACATGCGACCTTTCAACTCTCTCTCTGAATCTAGGGTGGAGAGGAAGTGAGTACATCGAGATATTACAGAAGTAATTAACCCAATGGCCGATTTATGCCGAAAATATTAGTTTTCTAAAGCAATAATTTGATTAAAAACCCAGTGTTTCATTCAGTGAAAAATCGATTTTTATCTATTTTGGTATTTGAAAGCGATGTCATTAATAACCGCATATGAGGAGCTGTAACATCTCCGTCACCAATAAAATTAATTACAAGACAACTTGTATGATATCACAATGTCAATCACAATTTGAAAATTGCAATTCTCATGATGGTCTATTACGGAGATAGATGGCGGTCAAAAGGCATACAAGGTGGGTAGGTTAATCTATTTTGACAGCAGATTTGAGCCGAAATCTAAATCTGTAAAAGCTGTTATTCCTTATTTTATTCGGAACTAATTTATTTTCTTGCTCATAAAACCACAATTTTTGTAAATTTAGGTTTGGCGTTAGCTGTCACCAGTGTAAGCTATATAATTATAGATATTAATTTAATTTTTGGGATACATTTACCATGGGGTGTTTTTTAAAATGATGCTCGTTTCCTATTTATTATTGGTCATTTAGTTTTCGTTCCAGTCAACGTACCGTTGGTGTTTGAGTAATAACAGATACACAGTATGTCCACGGGTCGAGTTTACGAGAGGAAAAAAAAATTGTTTCCGATTTTAAGAAAAAATTTGAAAGGAAAAAGAAATTCACAACACGCTCAGCGCCTGGCTTGATTCACCTACTGACTGGACTAAGCAGCACTAACATTTGTAATAGCGCGTCCGTGAAAATGCGTAACGACGATAGCGCGGAGTTCGATCGATAAACTAAGCAATAACTACCAAAGTATTGTTAGTAGAGAAAAAAGTTTTAAACAAAAGATGTAGATAATTAAATGATCTCTAGGTTTGATAGATAAAAGTGAACGGTTAGGGCAGTAAAGGCAAAAGACAGACGAAAATACGGAAGTTTGCATTTCTACCGAAATAACTGGGCAAGTTTTGATGCTAGAAAAAAAGTTTCGAATAAAAAAGTTAGGAAATTCAATTTATAAAGTTTCTATAGTTTCTATCGGTTTCTATAGTTTTTGGTGTAAAATGATTCGTTCTCGAGATATCAAATTAAAAGCGTTAATCGCGATAGCGGCGCCATTGACACTCGGGGAACCCCAGAAATCCGGCATTATGTTCAGAATACATCCCTCTAACATAGGGTGACCAGATTTCCAATCCATCAATGCTGTACATACTGTCGAGCAAAAGAAAAGCTATAATTCTGGACAATACAGCGTAATGCTGTACATATGGTCACCCTACTCTAACAAATCATACTATCACCCATCTTACGTTATTTTATGTAGATTTCGACTTACGACTTACGACTTACGACGGACCATGTGATAGACATAATTTTTTGTGTTGAATTTTTTATTTAAAATTTAATAAATAATAATTATTTTGGTATTAGATAATTTCTTTTTTTCATATTACACCTAAATGTGAAATAAATATGATTATTTCCGGAAATAAAACATGTTGCCATTAAAAAAATATACGTTAATTTCATCAATCGAAAGCGTGTAGAAAAACAAAAATATAATATGAAATGCTGAAATAATTACATAGAAATCATTTTTCTGAAGAACTTCACAAATTAGTCGTTGTGGTGCGTTTGGCGGGCCCTCAGACAATTTTGTCATTCACATGCATTTTAATTTTATCTGTGTTGCTATAAATCGACCATACCGGTGTGCTATGTTGGCTGGACTTGACAATTTAATTTGAACTTTCCTTTTTATACTGCCATAAATCATGCTACATTGTGTAAACTTTATTTTTAAAGTGGCAAGTTCACCGTAATGTAATCATTGTTGTCTTTCGCTCGGTGCCATTCTTTTACGATTATTAAAAGTAGTAAAATGGACACACAAACCTTTTAGCGTAAATAATAAAAGCTTTTTAGGCAACTTAGATACTTTATTCATCATTATTTATTCTGTGTAATATTCTTCAATGTTATAAAACAACGATTGTATTTAAAATACGAAAAAAGAGTGGAAGAACACAGACTTTACTAATTGTGGAGAGAGCTCTTGTATAGTTGGATAGTTGTATAGTTGGATAGTTGTATAGTTGGATAGTTGTATAGTTGGATAGTTGTATAGTTGTATAGTTGTATAGTTGAGTTGATAATGGTAATCACTAATTCCATAACTTTACAAATTTCATCCGGAAATGTTTGCATACAAAGCGCTTCTTGGTGAATGATACAATAGTAAAAAAGTATCTCGTGATTAATTTTGTCTTTCAAAATAGCAACAAACCCTTTTCTTACGCCGGTCATACTTTTGACCCCATCTGTTGAAATCGACACAATTTTATCGAGGGAATATGATGTTTATCCATACACTCAATTACACCGTTTGTAATATCTTCTCCACGCGTTGACCTTTGAGTGACAATAATCCCAAAAGTTCTTCTTTAGGGCCTGAATGAGACATAAATCTTACAAAAAGTGAAACTTGCGCTGTATCATTTATGTCACAAGACTCGTCAACTGCTATTGATAAAGCCGAAACCAATTTCAGATCTTCGATATTCTGGGTGGTTATATTCGAACACATTTTAATTGTTCTATCTTTAATGGTTTTGGCAGACAATGGTAACTCTTTAATTCTTTTCACAATATTTGCTTTGTTCTTAAAATCCCGAAATAGCTCTTCGGATGCATTTATAAAACAATTTTTCATGTATTCACCGTCTATGTACGGTTTCCCTCTCTTAGCAATCTCTTGGCTAATAACAAAACTTGCCATATTAATATTGCTGGAAGATTGCATCCAGTTATTAAACACAGAAGTTGACGACTCTTGACTCTTCTGAAGTTCCTCAACTGCTTTCTTCCTTGCATCACCGGTAGGATATTTAGTGCTAAATGACGCGTGCTTTCTTGTAAAGTGTCTCTCTAAATTTGACTTCTTGTTATGCACGAATTTCTTTTTACAAATAAGATATGTCGGAAGTCCATTCAAGTTTTGAATAAACGCAAAATTCTCGGTCCACTCAACATTAAATTCGCGGTTTTCATCTTCCGTTTTTCTTTGCTTTTTTTGTGGCCATGTTAATTGGGGTGCCTATAAAAATATTCCAAATAATTTTTTTCTAAAGCCACATGTACAAAATTATTATCATTATTAAATTGATGAAAATAAAAATTAAAAAAATACAATTTTATTAATATATGTAACTGCACTAAAAAGAAACAAAAAATTCTTTCCTTTATCAGAATAACAAAAGTTTTAATATGACCAAAAATGTAAGAAAACTCCCAACATTTGGACAAAAAGAAGTTTTTGAAAAATCGATTACAAATTTTGTACTGGAACCACAAACATACATAGCAGGTGTAATAAAATCGTATAAAAATTGTAAGATGTGCAGCAACTTTTTTAACAAGAACAACGGCAGACACGGTAGATAAGACAAAACTGTTCACACTGCAACTGCTGGTCGTGATGCCAATTTGTACCCCAAATACTTTAGAAAAAGTATGCCCGCGCATGCTTGTATTACCATTGTATCACACCGGAGTACCCCAAGTTCAGTTTTAAAGTCACCAATCCGTAAGTGGAGAAACGCGTACCGTTTACTGCGTATAACTGCACTTCACTTGGTTTTAAATGTCCACGCATACGCATACGCTTTTTGGGGTAAACGCTCACATCTGCGCCAGTGTCTATTAAGAAGTTTACTTTTGTGTCTTTTTCGGTTACGAAAAGGCGGCACATAGAGGAGGCGTGGTCACTCGTCGCCGATACTGACCGCGTGCTTAGTTTGTTTGTGAACTCACAAGGTTGCGTGCACTTCCTAGCCTTGCTCTGGTATTGTTGGTGGTACCAACAATAGCGTGACGAGGAAGCAGAAAACGTTTTTCCGCGGCTGCGTGAACTGCAGTGCCGTTGTTGAATACTCGTTGCGGTGGTAGAGCTGCTGGCGCGTTGGAGTGCTGCTATCTGGATGGTGAGTTCTTCAATTCTCTTTTCCAACAAGGAGATAGCCACATGGTCAACGATGGTTGTGTTACCTCCGGACATTGTTGCTTGAAATGTTCGTGGACAATCACGTTGGCACAATCACGTCGGAATAATCGCGTCGGAATAATCGCGTCGGAATAATCGCGTCGGA
>JAFFZR010000651.1:0-26830 GCA_018397195.1 Lethrus apterus
GTTGTAATTTATTTTTTTTGTGATGACGTCATAACTACAAAACAAATGAAAGTCGGAAGATGAATCGCACATATTAATGTGTATTTTTGAAATCAAAAATCGACCTGTTTCAGCGTTTTTTAAAAAACCGGTTGAGTTCGTTTTTATTTTAAATATTCCTTACTTTTTGTCCTCACTGTATACGTATAATGAAATGCTTTATTATAAATATTAATTCGAAAAGTCATCATAAAACTCAATCTGTTATTCATTATAAATTTCATTGTTTAAAATGATGAATTGTTTACATACAATTAATGTTACACATAGAAGAAATTATTAATAGAAGGAGATGTTCCAGGATGCATACAGTATATTGATATTAATATTATTTATTCTTTGTTTAAGTTTTAGTGAGAATATAGTCTAAAAAGTTTAATTAAGTTTTAACGACATAAGCTTTTATCGTTTTTGCAACTTTTAATTCAATATGCTTTCGACCGAGTGTCAGAAAAACATGTCATTTATTATCCATTTTCCGCTGGTGGTTTTGTGAACTATTGTATTATTAATGTTAGGTGCTTGGTTTTAATTGCTTGAAATTATACTATGTTCAGTAGTAAAAGAGTAATTCTGAACGATAGAATAATGACAACAGTACATCTATTTAATTGAAACATAACTACCTTCGTGTTGAAACGTTTAAAAATTCCTCGATGTATTTGAAAAAATATCAAAGCTTTTAAATAAATTGAACTATTTGCTAAGTTCGCGGATTTATTCTTTGTAGAATTTTTAAAAAATTCTCGGTGCATATAAATTTAAAGAAGAAGAAGAAATAATTATAAACTGGTTGCTTTAAGATATTTCTTCATGTATGTACTTAGTTCATGCATTTAGCAACTGGAACTTTTACAAGTATAGTTTTAGCTATAGTCGTGGGAATAAATTCAAATACACACTTTATAAATTTCCATGTTTATTTATATACATTATGTTTTAGACAATTTAATTACATTGCCTGTTTAATTGCTAATAAAAAATAAATAACAATTATAAGTAAAAACTAAGGTGTAATAATTCGAAATGATAGTTTACTTGCAATAGAAAACGTTTCTAATTAATAAAATAATATGAGTGAAAAATAAGTAATCATTTTTTAACTTAGTATAAGCAGCAGTTATGACAGTGTAGAAAATGATTAAAAGTTCAAAGAGACAAACATCAAAATAAAACTGCTTAGTCCGAATCTAAAATTTCAACAGTGCAAAAATTTGAAAAATTTTAGTCTAAACATATTTAAAATTGCAGTTAAGGCATCCACGTCTAATACTAATAATAAAAGATAATCGATGTAAGAATTGTAATTTTCCATATTAAGCATACATTTTTTTATGACACACAATTCTGATATTAAAAATATTTATTATTGATCAAATGACATTCACAGACTTATACTTATTCGTCTGCAATCCGTAATAAATACACATTAATTTTGACATGTTTCATTATTTATTGCATGAAATTTAAATCGAAATCAATTACTGGTCTTTTTACTGGACATTTTTACTTACTATTTTAATTAAATTTTTAATTTGGTTATTTATAATCTGGTTTATACCGCCGATCTATAAGCATATAAGAAGATTAATATCTGCAAACTGACAATATAACTAGTTTTCGTTGAAGGTCCAGTAAAAAATTAATTAACATTGGAATTAGAAAAATTAAAAATTATTTACAACGCGCTAATTGTTTAAACGTAAGGACACAAAAAAAATGTTTTTTCTGACGTTAAGTTAATTTAGCAGTTCACACTCAAATTTCGACGAAAAAGGCAATAAATCTGATACATTTAAAAATATTTTAACAAACAATTTGCACTACACTGAAAATAAGCAATCAAAACAATTCTTACTAAGGCGTTCTAAATCTCTGATTTTAGGTTTATTATTATAACTATTTTATGTTTTCTGTTTAAAAATTTTACGATCGTAAAACTAATCAGAAACACCGCAGTTGTTATGGCTTCGCAGCATCTTCATTCCCAGAATTAAATTGTCGACTGCGAAATCTTAGGTAATGGGCAATCCATTAAGTCGTAATTTATTAAGACATAAAACTTACCAGTGGCCATACCGATAAAATATAATATAGGTATCTGAAGTTGTAAACTAAATATTTCACTTTATGTAAATTTCCATTACATTTAACGTGAAGTATTTTACCAAATTAATTTTATGTTGATATTTTGTTATAAAATGCAAAGCACTTTATATTTTTACAAGTTTTATTTCATGTATCTAATTGTGTTTAAGGATCTTGTATGAATTTAAATACTTATCAAACTGTAAACGGTTATGGGGATTTATTAACACTAAACATTTTACGTGAAAGAGTTAACCGATTATTTAAGGTTGAGTTTTCTTGTGGCATTAAATATATTCCAAGTAATATCCAAACGAACAGTAAAATTTAAATAAAAACAACGAATAAAACTTGTACAACTAACTTTAATGGTTCATTTCAGGTTTTGTACGATATTATGTATTAATTTATTTATACAGTGAGATCGAAAAAAGATTAGTCAAAGTAAGCCATGAACAAAAATCGGCATGTCTTTACTTAAAGCACTATTTATTTCTTAATGTCAAATTGACGTTTGTCAAAATGTTCAATAGGAAAGTGCTCCTGAAATTCTTCATAACAGGCAACGTAAGAATATTACCATTTACCGTTTCCTGTTTCATTTCCATTTCAAAAATAGAATTCTAAAAGAAAAGCTTTGATTTGTTTGGACAACATTTTTGACAAACGTCAATTTGACATTAAGAAATAAATAGTGGTTTAAGTAGACATGCTGATTTTTGTTCATGGCTTACTTTGACTAATCTTTTTTTCGATCTCACTGTTATTATCTTTAAGAAAAAGAAAATGAGTGCAAACAGCGTATGATCAATGAAATGTAGGGCATCTGCAGGGATTGTGTAAATTAACACTGCTATAAACTGGGCAAATATATCAAGTGTATTTGTCACTATATACAAGGTGCATTATAACGGTTTACAAACTTCCGACATCTCAGTTGCTGTGGAGTATAAAGCGTAGTCCTTTACAAATACTACTATAGCATAATGAAAACGCATGTCACTTAAATCCTAAAAATTACATACACTACAAATAATTCAAATAGATATTGGATGATATGTAGTAGTAATAACACAACTTCATCAATAAAATAATTTATTGATAATTTCTTTTTTTGTAATACATCGTAAAATTATTTAAATCCTCGATGGGTACAACATCTGCAATAAAAACAGCAAACATTGTAACTACGATAAGAAACAAATTCAAAAATGCATTGCTGCGAGCATTCTCAGTTACATTTTGACTTCAGTAATATTCAGGTTTCAAATGTCATTAAGCATCATAGAAAACTGAAGTAAGTATACTTGAACAACCCAACAGTGTGTTAACGTACACAGTAAACAATACAAATTCATTGTGTATAGTGCTTCCATATGGACAAAATTAAAAATTATTTTTACATCTAACAAAACTTTACATGCACCATGTATCTTTACAACTTTATGTTTGGTGATTCAAGTATATCATCAAAAATCTGTATTGTTACTTACGATACGAATACGATGACCCATAGCTTTGGCGGGTAAATTCCTCTTAAATTTCGCTCTCACTGCACCAGTACAACCATGTGGTCGAGTCACTTTGCCCCAAATTGCTCTTACTTTCGATTTTTTACTTTTCGGCTTTCCAGGTATGCACGTCTTGTTTTTAGCTTTGTACACGTAGACGCATTTCTTACCGACGTAGAACCAGCTGTCGTTTTTCGTCTCCGTGGCTTCGATCTTCAGCAAAGCGGTGTTTTCGTGTTGGTTACGAAGACCACGTTTGTAACCCGTAAAAATTGCTTTTGCGTATAAACGTCCGTGTCTTTTAAAAGGTCTCCTTTTGAATGTTATTTTTCCTTCGGTGGCGGGAGCTTTAGCCTTTTTTTCAGGCTTTGTTTTCTTATCATCGGCCATGGCTAAAACATAAATGCCTATCAACTATAACCTAACAATAATTTTGTTCTTAAAACATCAAGATTGATTTACACAAAATGGACGTACATGTTATATTTACATAACCTTTTATGATTTAACTATATAATTATGTCGATATTTTTAAACTTTAAGACGTTTTCATTCGTAAATAAATTAATTTATAACTCGAACCTTAAGAACGTACCTACCGGATGTCTGTTTTGTTTGAAAGGATTGAAGTTAGATCTAGACGTTTGTTTCGCTCTACATTTAGAAAATTAAAATCCCTATAAGTACTAGGATGTGAAGTTAGTCAATTGACACATGAGTTCTGAATAATAAAAAATTTAAATTATATAAAATTGGCCAGTTATTAATGCAATGATTATTTGTATTTTTAAAATTTATTATTGTACAATAATTGCAATTTTTGCGAGTGCGCTCTTCAGGGTTGTATTGAGGATTGCAGATTGTTTGGAGTGGAGAAACCATTTCCGACCAGCCAAATTCTTCCTTTATATTTTTTTAACTTTATCTTTGTTATCTTTATATATTAATTAATTATCTATTAATAAAATTAATAAAAAATTTAGAACAAAATCAAAATAAACATTTATACAAATATAAATAATATTTTATTAAATATTAATTACAATAAGAAGTATATGTACACAACAGCACTCATCGTACACGCAAACAAAATTAATTCGGTCCATTTTGACAAAGATGAATCGGTTTTATTCTGCAATAAATGCAAAACGCTAGTCTCTTGTTTTACACAATGAGAAAAGATATATCACGTTTGCTTATATGTAGTCAACAATTATAGATAATTAGTTAAAGTGAAATCGGAATTGGAACGGACTACCGTGGAAATGTTGGAAGTGATGGAAATTCGGCATTCCATTCTTTCCCGATTCCGGATCTAACGGATCTTCTCCATTATCAAATTGTCTCCGTTTCTCATCATCAGTTAAGACCTAAAAATTAAAAAAATTACAAACAATAAATACCCGAATTAATTAATTAGTTACTTCTTTAGCAGCAGCAATATCAATAAACTTCTTCTCAGCAATTGTTTTCATTTTCTCATCGTTTTGATAATTATCAGGATGCCATTTCGCTGCCATTTTCCTGTATGCTTTGGTTATTTCTTTTTTTGAAGCGGTTCTTTTTACCTCTAATATTTTATAGTAGTCTCTCTTTTCAGATTGCTGTTGCAATTTTTGCGCCTTTTGTACGCCCTGTTTGGCCCTTTCATAATTCTGATCGATTTCCAAAGCTGCCTTAAAATCTCTAACAGCATCTTCAAACAACTCTGACTGTATGTAAGCATCGGCTCTATCACAATATACTTCTGGGGCTTGATTCAAATTCAAAGCATCAGAGCATGAATGTATTGCATCACTCGTCTGCTCATCTTTGGTATAACACGAACACAACAATCTATGTGCTTCGTATATAATCATTTGTACATCTCGTTCGTTTTTAAGCGCCTTGGATGCCGATTCAATGCACTCAGCGTAATCCCCTCCTTCTAAGAATGTTTCTGCATCCATCAAAAATTTTTCAACCTTTTTAATTTTTTTGTAAAAAGTAAAACAGTCTTTGTGTTCAGGATCAAGTTTTAAACATTCACGGATTGATTTTAAAGCATCTGTTGATTCTCCCAACTGATACAATAAAGTTGATAATTTGTAGTAACCTTTGGTGTTGTCCGATTGCAATTTCGTCGCTGCTTTTATGTCAGCTATTGCTGCTAATTGGTCGTTGTTTTCCATATGCATTTCAGATCGGAATTCATAAAGTTCCGCAGACCACGGACTTACTTCAATTACATCATTAATGTATTGTATCGCGTTGGGAAAATTATCATGTCCATAGTAATATTCGGCAAGTTGTTTCTTTTCAACGGTTGGTCCTATTCTTTGGATTAATTCATTTGCTTCCTCGTTATAAGGATCTATTTGTAACTGCAAAGCTGGAAATTTATTTCATATCGAAATGTTTATAAATTACTTACGACGTTATAAAAATCTAACTGTGCTAAATCATAATTAGCTTGTTTCAAATGTACGTTTCCTCTGCTTATTCGAGCAGCGGTAAAGTCGGGTTTTAACTCTAAAACTCTGTCTAAATCGTTGAGAGCGTTTTTAGCTTTTCCTAAGGCAAGGTATACGGTACCTCTTTTAAAATAAGTTAGATAGTTGTTGGGATCGCCCTCTGAAATTAAGTAAGTAAGTCATATTGATATAATCTCTGTGTCGAATAACTCACCGACAGCTGCATGATAATGCGTCAAGGCATCTGACAGCTGACCCCTCGCTAAAAATTGTTTGCCTAATTCTAAATGATTATTTATTTCCGTCTGTGAAGCGCTCTCAGTTACTAAAAGATGATTAAAAATAGACACTTTTGAGGTTAGATCGCGCTACTTACTGTCAAATAACACTTCTAAAATTAACAACAGTATACACGGTGTCAGTTTGTTCCATAGACTTTTATTTACTATCATTATTCTATCGATCATTTGTACTGTATTGGACATTTTAATTTCGTCGATTTTAACTACACATCTTTAACGAATATGCGAAAACTGCACAACAAAAATCCTTTGCGCGACAACAGCACGAACTGAATTTCGTGGGCTATTTTTATTGGTCCAGCACACATGGGGATTTGTTTTTATGCGCAAACTCGAAATTTGATAAATTTATAATTACAATAGATAAAAAAAATTGGGGATATCACAAATTAGTTAAATGTAATGACCATATACGTAAATATATACATTATCAATTATTATTAATCAATATTTTAAAAAAATATGGAGCAGTTGGCTTATTGGCTATGAAGTTCGTGACGTCACTGCTTTGAAATGTCAGTTGCTGTCAAATTGTCAAATTAGTTATTATTCACAGTTTTACAGATTATGCATAATTTTGCATTATTATTTTCTTTATATAGTGTAAAATTCGTATGACTAGGCTCAAGGATACATCATTATAGTGTCTCCGATTGCTTCCGACGTAAAGAATATACAGGAGTTTACTAAACATGCGGCAAGAATTCAGAGGTTTATTCCTTGGGCTTTTCTTAAGATTTTGTTGTCCTTGGATGATTTTCAGAAAGATGCTTTGTTTTGAAGATACAGGGCGTTAAAAGCTTTTCGAAAAAAAAAAATACAATACTCTTTTACTTACAATTACATGTAAAGTTTCCATACATAAAATCAGTCGTCTCGGCGTTCGTATAGCGATTCATATTAGATAATTTAATTGTCAAACGAAAATACGAGACGCAATCTATTTTGATAACATTCAAAGACAGAAAATGAAACATAACAATGGAAACGTAATCTACAATGTATGAAACCTACGGTTAAACTAATGATATTTTCGAACTATTATCGCCCTGTATCTTCGAAATAAATCATCTTTCCGAAAATCATTCTAGGACGACAAATTTTAAAATAGCCTAAGAAATAACCCCCTGAATTTTTGTCGCATAATTAATTATTAATTATTGTTACTTATATACAGTATAATTCTGAAATAGGTTACATTATTTTAAACAGGTGACAGCAGACTTCAATCCAAACCTAAACCTGTAAAAACGACGGTACTCTGTTGAAATTTATGTCTCTACAAAAAGACCAATAAATTTGAAATGAAGAAGGGACCGCCGTTTTTGCAGATTTGGATCAGACTCAACTATATACATTTTTGTAGCTTTCAATAAATATAAGTTGTTGCACACGTTTTCTATAAACAGCCTCTCATAAGGCTGACTATCTATAGTATACATAATCAAAGATGAAACTATAAAAAAAATCAAACAACTTTATTAAAAGAAAATTTCTATCATTCCTATGAATTTTAGCTCTAATGATAAGTTATTAAATGTGGAAATATTTGTGTTATTCTTTATTACTAAACGTCGTATGTTTCGGCTTCAGTTCTGTAGCTGCATTTTAAAAAGACCCATAATAAATAATGTTCGTTTTAAACAATTGTAATAAGTCTTCTAGATCTTGGACAAATTGGACTAGTTCCAAGATAATTTCCACAAATGCTGCATGTATGTCGAACTCTTTTACAAAGTGGGATCAAATAAGGTACAAAACAAAGGCCCAATGGTGCTAAGAATATTGCAAATATATGCACCATTTTGGTATTCACGTAAGTCAGTTTGGTATTTTGTGGTATTCGACAGCTTGGACAAGTTATTATAACAGATTTTCTTTCAGTATATTCTGTAACCATTTCTGGATAATGGAGTTCACATTTGCAGCACAAGCAACAATAAGATTTGTAACGTATTCCTGTAAGTGAGTCTGATTTCATTATTAAGCTATAATTTATAAATGTGACAGATGTCAATATACACACATATTTGTTTTAAATAAAAGTCATAGGAGGTGTATTCAAAGCATTGTTCTGCAATAGGATCCAGAAATGAATATAATTCCCAAACAGATAAACTGACCAGATTGTCTAACTAATATACAATCGAATTTCAATAAGAAATCAAAAATTATCTTCATTTTTTATTAACATAAATAAAATAATCACAGTAAATAAACACAGAGTGTGTAGTAAAACAGAATTTAAATTAAAACGGCCGGCCGTTCAGGTAAATATTGATTTCTATGAGTGTGATTAAAACGTTGCAGTTCCTTTTTGAAATAATCTACAGTCTTATGAAGTCCGTTGATTAAAGAAACTTTCGGCTCCCAATTTAATAATAATTTGGCACGAGTAATATCAGGTCGTCTCCTCTGCGGATCATCTTCAACTTCAGCCAAATGCTCTATTTTACTCCTACCACCGACCAAATCTCTGATTATAGTAGCAAATTCTAAAAAAGACAATATTCACAGTCACTATATAAAAAATATATAATTATTACCATTTATTGTGTGTTCTACTGGATTACCCAAATTCACTGGTAACGAATAATTTGAATTCATAAGTGCGACAAGACCATCGACCAAATCAGAAACGTACTGAAAAGATCTGGTCTGTTCTCCAGAGCCGTAAATCTAAAATTCTAGTCAGTAAGTTTCCCAAATAAATGTCAATTCATACCGTCAATGTGTCTTTTTTCAATGCTTGTAAAATAAAATTTGAGACAACTCGACCATCATTCATGTGCATTCTTGGTCCATATGTATTAAAAATACGTGCTACTCTCACTTGCATATTCTCTTGTTTCGCATATGCATAAGTTAGAGTTTCTGCTACTCGTTTACCTTCATCGTAGCAAGCTCTAGGACCAATTGGATTAACGTGACCCCAATAAGTTTCAGGTTGAGGATGAATATCAGGATCTCCATATACTTCAGATGTACTCGCTATTAATATTTTTGCATTTACCCTTCTTGCTAGTCCTATAATATAACATATTAAATTTGTCAAATATAAACAAAATGAAATACCTAAAATGTTTATTGTGCCCAATGTGTTAGTTTTAATTGTTTTGACAGGATTTTGCATATAATGTGGTGGACTAGCAGGACTGGCGAGATGGTATATTTCATCGACTTCAATAAACAATGGATTTACGATATCATGATGTATGAGTTCGAAATTTTCATGCCCAATCCAATGTTCTACGTTTCTTTTACGACCAGTAAAGAAATTATCAACTACTATCACCTCATGTCCTTGAAACATTAATCTATCTACTAAATGTGATCCCACAAATCCAGCTCCACCGGTTATCTTTAAAAAAAAAATCCAGATAAGTTAAGACATATATAAATAAAATTCCTTACTAAAATGCGTTTCCGAAAAAGATAGTTTAAAAAATTGACTTCGGGATATTTTTTAGGCACTCGGGCCTCGAACCTTTCTAGTTTTTCTTCGAGTTCTCTGATTTTTATATGAGCGTCGTTTAGTGCCCTGTTAGTCAATTCCATGGAATTCAAGACTTTATTTTTATTTACTGTTGATGGTGCTTTGCCAGTTTTTGTAGATTTTACAGTATAACCCATGTAAAATAATAAGCCTATGATGATAAACATAACCTATAAAATGTTAATTGAAATTTTTCTATACTTACAAATTATGCTAAATAGCAATAAAAGGATTATTTGCTTTAGTTTTCGTGTGGTCGTCTGTAACATGATGACACATCATCGACACGTTTAAATTATTGCTACTTTAGCGTCCTTATGAACATTTCAAAATTTTTAAAATACCACCACCTTTGTTTTGGCACTTGTGGCTACAGTTACTACCAACATAAGAAACATATTTCAAAAGTCTTATATTAATTACTTTATGGCATAATTGATTAATTATATTTATATATTACTGATTAATTGCGTAATATGTATAACAATAATGTCATAATAATGATAGTTAATGTATTCAACCTAACAATCGCTAATCATAATAGGGTTATTAGCTATTATGGTTGGTGTACATTGACATTGACAATTCAAATTCAAATTGACGTTTATAAAATGAAATATAAAAATTATGTAAACATATCAAAATTAAAATAAAAATATTTTTAAAATTTTGAATTAATACAGTACAACCAAGTATAAGTAAGTTTATAATCGCAGAATAACGTTGAGCATCAATCGTTGCCAACTGTTGCTAATATCACAAAATTCACAAACAAATTGACAGGTGACGAAAAGATAAATGTAAAAGGAAATTGTGTTGTTTTTCTGCGATTTGTTTTAATTTGAGACGTTTTCGATTTAAAAATTAAACAACGCGAGTGTTATGCCATTTGACCAGTCGTATTTACGCCAATTTGGTGATGATGAGTTCAAGCATTTTTGTTTTGACATAGGATTCGTGACTAACAATAACATAGTTCTTAAAAATTTACTTTTAATTTAATCGTGGATGCTAAATTTGCTCGTAGTTATATAACCAACACATAAATTGATAACATTTTATTTTATACAAATACATTGCAGGTGTTTCAAAGTCAAGACTTCAACTCACATAAATAGTTGAGTGATATGAATGTGATCTTACAACCAATTTGAAAATCATGATTCGACAATATCCTTACTGTTTGTTGGTGTTATTTTGCCTGACGGAATTTGCTAGAACGGATGTTTTAATATATATATTTGTAAGTACACGTCCATTTGAAACGGTGGAATATTCAAGCTTATATTTTTAGAATGAACCGACACCTTTAGCTGGGTTTAGTGACATGCCATCGACGTTTGGAAACGGCCTACCATATGAAGGTAATTAAATGTTTTTTTTTTTTAATATAATATAATAATTTTAGTCTGTTAATCAAATCTAGACCTTAACTGAATAATATTTTGTAAATTAAAATAGGATTGGAAGGAATGGTAGTATATGCAGATCCACCAGATGCATGCAAATCAATACAACGTCCTCCAATTGATGAAAATCCAACAGGAAAATGGGTGGCATTAATTGCACGAAATAATTGCACCTTTGAGACCAAAGTGAGAATGGCACAGAATGCAAGTTATGATGCAGTCATAGTCCATAATATCCATTCTGATGTTCTTGAACCAATGTCGGCTAAAAATTCCTCCGGTATACACATACCTTCAGTTTTTATAAGTGAAAAGGACGGCGTGTACATGCAACAGCTGTTAAAAACAATTACCTATTATGTCATTGTTACTGCAGACGTTCCATTCAACATTAACACTCATTTGCTGCTGCCTTTTGCAATCGTTGTGGGGATATGTTTTCTTGTTATGATTATATTTATGGTATGTTTGAGTTGTTTTGATTATTTTTGAATTGATTGATGTCTTTTGCAGATTGTAAAGTGTATTAAAGACAGGCGAAGGCAAAGAAGACATCGTTTACCTCCAACTGCGTTGAATAAAATTCCTATACATAAATTTGTTAGGGGTGATCCATATGAGACGTGTGCAATTTGCTTGGATGATTATTTGGATGGAGAAAAGTTACGTGTGCTTCCTTGTGCTCATGGTGAGCAATTTGTGATGGTATTTGTTTTTGCAGCATTTTTATGCTAAATACCACAATACCATAGTTTTAAAATTGTGCAGCCAAACTAAATTTTTCGTGTGTTACACATGATTCAAATTATTAATGTATAAATGTATGAAACTGTAGGAAACTTTAAATAATGCAGTTTGTATTCTTTATAAAATATAATTAATGAGGAAAATTTTTGATTATTTTAGCATATCATTCAAAATGTATAGATCCATGGTTGACAAAAAACAGACGTGTATGCCCTGTGTGCAAGAGAAGAGTTTTTGCACAAGATGAAACATCTTGTAGTACAGACAGTGACACTGATGATGACACCACTCCTTTGGTAAATCCATCAAATCAAAGAGTTACAGATGGGGGCACATTCACTTTACCATCACAAAGTGCCTTACAACGAATTTTTAGATCAGTTTCACAAATGTCTGAAGGTAATATCATTTATATAAATATGTTAGTCTAAAAATTATAGGCATACAGTTGAAACAATAAAAAATATATATGTACATACATAAAAGGATAACGTTACGTTATTGTGTTTAAGGTCCCAATATTGTGACGGTATCTGACCATCACAGCATTAATTATGAGTCATCGAGTGATGAGAATGCATCAGAAGCTGAATCACAAAATCATCTAATTAACAGGCCGGTTGAAGTCTACGTGAGTCCAGGTACATCTCACAGTTCGTTCAAATCGGATACAAGCAGCGGTGTATAAGCGACGAATAAAAGATATGTGAAATTACAATTTTCATTATTTTAACCGATTGATTGTCAAATAAGTGGTGTTAGTTCCCGATTAGCCCGAATTTGGTCGTTTAACGAATCTCACGTGTTTTATGCTTATAATGTGAAATTACGTGCCAAAATATTTTTCAATTAGGTCCACTTACTTGGCAATATATTTTTTTTTTATATTTTAATTATATTAGTTTTAGGGTTTACATTTATTTGAACAATTACTTTTTCTTTGGTGCTATTTATGTTTAATGCGATATAGAGATAATTGCCAAGTTGTATTTTAGCGATTGCAATTATATATTTTGATTCACACAAAGTGTGGTTGAAGCCAAAGTGATGAAGGATTAGTGTATTGCGTTATTGGTATCATAAATAGTTGTAATATTACGTAGCTGTAAGTTGACGTTAATCATATACTTGTTATGTAGTTTTACCCCGTGATTTATCTGTAAATACTGAATTTAAATAATGCATTCTGTACTATTATTAAAATTATATATATATCGTAGTATTTTTATAGAAGACTACATGTAAATAAAGTGAATTTATCGTGGAACAATATATTTTATTTTTCCTTTAACATTTTTAATTTGTAAGTAGAGCTTTTCGAGAGTGAAATGTGAACACAAATAATATTTTTAGGCATGACTTGTGTTACCTATATCTTGATTTCTTCAAATCTGATTTCTCCAAATTTGATTACAGTTCAAACTTTCTTACCAGTTGCATACTTTTATTTCTTGTTTTATTTATTTTATGCTATGTTATCCATTTCCCTTTCTTGCCCCAGCAATAGCATTTTTATTCCACATATCTTTATTCTTTTCAACTATTATTCTTGGCATATTTAAAGTATGTTTAGTGTTTTCTTTCTATATTACACATTGTTATTGTTTCATTCGTAAGTATTTGTATCAAAGTCCTATTAATAATTTCCTAAATGCAAACAAATTTTGATTTCATATGATACATAGTGTGTATTAAAACGTTGGAAAACACCATTGAAAAGTTGTGATTGTGCAAGGATTTACTTCGCTACTATCGACAGTGTCTTCATATTATTCTTTATTTTGCAATTATTTAATAAACGGATACACGGTGCCATCGTTTAAAGTTTCTTTATTTTTCTTACGTTTTTTGTGTTCGTTTTTGTATACTTTACAAACGGTCTTCACTAACAAATAGTAACCCACTTCGACAGCGCTCAAGAAACTGAATCCCAGAAATAAACCCAACAGTCCACCGGTGTTTGCTGAAAATCACGTTTAGACATTATTGTTATTATTATTTTTGTTGTGGTTACGTACATAAAAATTCGGAAAATCCATACAGTTCGCTTTTTATACGTTTGGTGAACGTGTTATCATTGAAATAGAAATGCACGACTGCCATATTTTCCCTGTAAGGAATAATTTTAAAAATTAGATAAAATAACTCCCTTTAGTGGAGAAGAGTCGTGTTTGCTGTTTGATGGCTTTCTCCACCAAGGGAATAAATTGCAAATGCTGATGAGGACTAACAGTTCGAAACAATTAATGATTAATGTTCGGTACGTACACAAAATATTCGAGCGATTCATTCTTGATGATGTCTTCTTTTGGTTTGGCTTTCGTTGAAAGTTTCAATACCGATTGGGATTTCTGATAGCTTATCTCGAAACAGGCGGCCAGGCAATTACAGCTTGAAATACTGATGTACTAATAAATGTGAATTTTTTTAAATTACTTACTCAGACACCAAATTTGATTTCTCCATTAGCTCTAAATTGGGGAATAAATTTGTAATAAATTTTTTTTAATTTTAATTGTTTTTTCTTACCTTTAATTCGCGTTGTGCAGGAATCTTGCATCTTACCACAAATTCGAGTCGTACGGTTTTCTTTAAATAAAACGTTACAAAATTGGTATGGGGAATAAAAGAAAGAAATCTTCAAGTTTAAGTTTAAAGTAATAGAAATTATACATACTTGGTAGGAAATATGGTACACAATTACAAGCTTTTAACGTTCTGTTGGCTTGACATTCCAATTTACAATTTCTTTCTGTGTACGTCCTAAAAACAAAACATTTTGAAACACTGCTAGAAAATCATCAATATTATTATTGTCATTATTTTTATTTTCTTGAGCGTCCAATAAAAGACTTCAAATATAATAAACAATAGTTATTATTAGTTGGAGTCTACGATCAAGATAAGTATCTTTCTAAACAATCCAAAAATTGACAAATTATTATTATTATTAATATTGTTGTTGATAAATATTGTAGTTACTCAACCGACAATAGTTCGGGGAATTTTGGGATAGATGGCGTTGAGCTTAATTCTTAAATATTGAAGCGTAGGAGTAAAGATATTGGGTATTAGCCTTGTTTATATTATATATTTTACCCTACATAAGCATATTCGTTTACTAAAACCCTATATCATTACTCCTACGCTTCAAAATGTATGAATGAACGACTCATAAATTTGACGTCCTCTATTATCGGTTGAGTAACTATAATATAAACAAGGTTGCAAGTTAATGAAAGTTGCGCTGCATATGCAATTCAATAGAGGACGCTGGTCGTTAATATACAGAGTGAAAACTATTTCTTGTTGAAACTGTTTAAATATGAAATTGTTGTAATCAACAAAAAGATTTGGACCCAATTTTAGGGACCCATCTTCCATTTTAAATAACAACATATGCTGGGTTTATATATCATATAATAATGCAAGAAAACAAAAAAAAATCTGTTTAGCATAAAACCTGTAAAATTGTAAATATCGTTCTTGTGGAAAGTAACATTGTCTTTTCTCGAGGTCTATATTCTGCAAGCTCCACGTCGAGTCGATTTTATCCGCTGTTATGACGATTCGCGATTCCACACCAGGATGGACAAAAAACCCAAAATCTGTTATTTTGGGCGTTTCAATTGGGCTGGACAGCAAAACCTGCACAGCATGGATTAAAGAGTACAGGTGCCTTTTTTTTTATAAATCGACAACACACCTTAAATCCTATACTGCTGGTTGTTTGGCAGTAATATTCGTCAAGCTGGGCGTCCAGGACTATTGTTAAACCTAAATGTGATCCAGCACCTGCAATGTAGTATAAAAATGTATATTTATTAACTGAAAATGTGTATTAAGGTTTGTTAAATGTTTGTAGGCGAAAACGTTTCGTTATTTAGGTAAATGGTTTGACACCAAAAATCTAAAATACTGGAAATGAAACATCTTCTTCCCATAGAGCCTTCTCGCATTCCTTCAATCAATGTCAAGAACCAATACGAAAATAAGGGGTTGGCCTGGATTATGAAAATTGGGAATTTTAAGAAACAATGGGAATTTCCACTCCACTTTTCAAGTTCAAACCATGAGATTACTTGACTGAAATTTCCAGCTTTCCAACTGATTTATTGGTAATGGAAAAGTAAATAATTTTATCTGAAGAATCTAAGATTCGGAATTTTTCTACCCGTTTACGTTGGTTTTTGATTTTTCCAATTTTTTCAGAACCATTTTTTAAAAATCTAATATCGACGAAATAACCTTTTCGCAAAGAACTTTTTTTAATCTCGATTGACTCATTCCATCGGAGTCTTATATTTTTCCATAATTGTTTATTATTAACTGGAAATGTTTTCAGAACAAAAAGGAAAAAGATGAAGAACCTAAGATTCAGAATTTTATCGTTGATTTTACTGCATTCCTGCCTCTATTTCTCGAATTATCTCAGTTTTCCTTTTTAGTTATCTTACTTGCCGATAGTGTGGAATTTTTTAATTTTTTTCTTCCAAAAGTGCTTTACAAACAAAACGTCAGCTTCTTAAGCCTTTCCACTACCGTCTCATAAATCAAAAGCTAACCTGCCGATCTCCACGGCAAAGCGTCCAACGATACACCATTTGCATAGCCTCTTTCTGGCGTCCAATCGTACACGATGTTTGGATAAGTTTCGTTTAAATCGTTCAATTCCTTTCTATTTGGAAAAATACGCATTAGCTTTCATTAATTACGTTTGAAGAACTTACGGATTTCGAAATATGTACGAAGACGGCAATCGGTTAAAAGTGCAACAATATCCATCATCAGTTAATATGGGATTGAAGATCAAGTTGCAATCGTGATCTTTCATCTTCCACTTGCACACTTTTAACATTTCGGAACACGATTGAGTAACCTAAAAATTGGCATTGGAACATTTATCACTCATTCGAAAATGGAAGGTTTTAGTATTGTTCCATAAATATAATTGGAAGAGTTTAGTGATTGTCATTGTGGAATTTACCTCTAATGGTATCTTTTGTGTTAGGTTTCGATTCCAACTAAATATGGGGATTAGGATATGGAAAATAAAAAAGATAATATGCAAGAGAACTTTGCATTCACTTTGAGGAACGTGGAAAGTAGAAAGGTTAAGGGTGTTATGTAATATAACGAGTTTCCTGAATAACTGAAGACGGAAAAATATAATTGCTAAATTCCAGATTTATGAGTGAGAAAGGTGGCATTTTTCAAAATAAATATAAAAAATTAAAGATAAATCCAAATTTTTAATCCAATACCGAGTAATTGAAATCAAATGGTTAAAAGGACCATTTTGTAAATGGATTCTAATTTTTTCACTCACTTTTAAAATGAAAGCCTTTACTGTATTCCAATCAGCTAGTTGTTCTGGATCATCTTCCATTTTCCAAGGAGTGTCATTGGAATTGCAGTAATCATCCAGTAACATTTTTTCAGTCTGCGTACTGAAATCACATCTATACAGTTTGGAAACAAATGAAAAACGTCTTTACCCAAATTGTCGTATTTTTTCTCCTTCGAGTTTAGTCGCGACGTTGACGCTGCAAACGGTCACCGCCGGAAACGGAATGTCCGCAATGTTCGAAGCCGTCGGACTGAAACTGATGATGACCGGGCTAAGATTGAATTTCGCATAAATACTGTTGATGAAATACGCCGCGAATCCTACGGCCGTCAAGAACGACAAAAACCAAAATATACTAAAAAATCTCTGTTAAAAATTTTTTCGAACGGGTTTGTTTGGGTACCGTTCGCCCAACGTTAGGGTTTGATCGCCAACATATCTCAAACCATGAAGAGTGGTTCTTTCGCAATAATCCACGAAATTTAACATGACTGGTTTTAATATGCCACATTGTTTTGTCTTTTTTTGCGATGGATCTTTCGTATATCTAAAAAAAAGATAGCCCATTTAAAGAGATGAGAAGTTTGGAAGTATGGAAGTTTATTGGGATACGAGTTGTGATGCAATAATATGATTATGATTTCGAGTAGGAATATATCATTGAGGAGAAGATGGTGGAATCATCAACAAATTGGAAGAAAAATAAATTAATGATTTATCTTAAGGTTAATGCAAGAATACATGAAGGGGTTTAAGAACGAAAGGCGAAACAACTAGGATTAAATGTATTAGAAAAAATTATTGTATTACAAAAATTTTATATAAAATGTGATTATGGTTGGCTGAAGTGGATAGAAATGTGAAAAAAAATTAGAAGACAGGAGGAAGAAATTTGACGGAAAAGATCTGAAGATACTGAAAATCTGAATACACAGAAGGAACACAAACGAATCCAAAGCAGAGAAAAGTTTCTTTTTCATACCGAAAGTTGAAAAAAATTGGTCGGTATGATGACCATAACCACATAAAAGAATTTTAAAAGCAATGAATACAAAAAAATACGAACCTGTGCATTTCATCTTTAAAAGTAACAAGCGGCGGCAAAGTACCAACATGATAATCATAACTATCTCCAATTTTAAAGACCCTTTCATTCCGCTCGTTCAAATTCCAAACGTTACTATTTCTTCTCGGCCTGACGGTGTTCTGTCCATTTGCGAACATTTTTCCACAAAGAAGCTTCAGTTTTCGCCTTTTGTTTAAAGGCTTTCCCATCGGAAGGACGGATTCATCGTATCGGACGATTTTTTTATCGTCGACGCCGGCTGAAACAATTTCCTGAATGATAGGCATTTGTCGACCTGTGCGGCGCGTACTGTGCGTTTAATCTAATGACCGGGTTTCGTCGACATTGTTTTCCCAACGATTAAATGGGACAGAATTGACAGATCTTTACGATCTGAAAATTTTAACTTTAATAGAGGTTCGCGTGCATCCGTCTTGTAAGCGTTGTTTACACGTAATCGCCTATGTACATCTTTTCCGACCCGTACAAACAAATGACTGTCGCGTTGGAAAAATTCCGTTTAAAAAGTCGATTTCCTGCGATCGTTGGATAAGTCGTAATTATCAGTGTTTCAGGTCCGGCGTCAGATGCAACACGTTTGTACAGAAACTTGATGGGACACAATGACTATAGAGGAAAATATCCAATTGGGGATATTTACACACGTTTTTGGAAATATTTTTGATTGCCCAGGTTTTCGAAAAATGGAAAACTGGGTTGACTCAATCAGAAAATTTTTTAAAAATGTTTGTGACTTTTAATCATTGATGGTATTTGATTATTCGCCCAGAAAGAATCTAAAATATATAATTAATGAACATTTTTAATTAATAATATACAGTGTGGTGATAAAGTTTGGAACAAAATTCATAAAAGCGTTCTATAATGTTTTTAAGAAAATCGCTCGGACAGGTCAATTTTTGTTTTTGAAATGCCGTCTACATAAGAAGAATTTTGAAAAACGTAAGATTTTTTTTAAACAATCTCATCTCATTTTTCAAAAATTTTATCCCCTGAAAAGGGAAGAAAATTGTTTTTTTTTATTGATAGTTATAGTTTTTTTTTTTTTTTAAACGAAAAATTCGTTGTCATAAGCATAAGAATTTTGAAAAATTTTCAAAATTTTTATGGATGAGTCATCGAAAAATCTTGTAGCAAAAATTCGACGAAAATTTATGAAAATTTTTCAAATTTCACATTTCGTTTTTTATTTAATTTTAAACGATATTTTTATTTATTAACAATTATCGTTAAACTGACGAATGCAAACGTGCAACGAAACTAAAATTTTAAAGCCGGACCTGCGACGTTAGAAATGAGGGTTAAAATGTCACCTGCACGTAAGCAACTACATAATATTTTAGTGTCAAGTTCATTTACGATTCGCATCAATCCATCTTTATTCTTGTAACTAAATGGACGTCCATTAATTATCATTAGTCGTGGTTTATTTGAGTTCGTATGGGAATTAGTTTTCGACTAATTGCACATTAAAGCAAATAATGTAATTGGAATTCGTTGACGATGGATTACCGGGTGAAATATTTAACGTTTGCGGTGGGCGTTATAGTTCATAATTGTTTAATGGAAAGTGTCATTTTTGATGGAAACTGTTTATAATTTTCAAGTAACATTTTTGGACAAATATTACGAAAGAAACAAGATCAGATTTTTTTTTCATCAGGAATGTCAACATTTGGATAAATTCACCAAATCAAGGGGATTAATACATTTTACGAATAGATCTTAGAATCACATTGGCTTACTTTACTCTTCTATTTCCTTCTATAATTTTCTTATCGTTACCCACTCTTCGTATCTTTTTCTATTTGATACCTTTGATCTCAGTTGCTCTGCGTACTTCATATTTCTATTTTTTTGTATTTTTTTCTTCTCTATTCCTCTGGTTTCGACTAAGTTCTTTAGTTAATCTTTCCTCTTCTATCATCTAGATGTACCCCAGCCATTTCAGTTGTCTTTGTTGGATTGTGGTCATCTATACCCAACTGTTCCATGAAGACTTGATTCCTAATTTTGTCTCTCCTCGTTTGACCATCAATTTTTGTTTTAAAACATTATTTGCTTGTTTTTTCCATTTTCCTTTTTTTCCCTAAATTATCTTTTTTTTTTTAATAATTCCTACACTCGTATCCGTTTTCATTGTCTTTGTTGCCGCCTTCATCTTTATCGTCTCATTTTCATTTAATTTTTGTAATTTTTTATATTTTTTTCGTTCCTCTTATTTTAATTTTTTTCCTTATCTCATCTCCATTTTTATCATTTATTATCACTTTGTGATATCCAGCCTTTAATGTTTTCCCCTTCGCCCGCTTTTTGTATTTATAGTTCATTTTTTGTTATTTATAAATGTTTTCTGTCGTTGATTTTTGAGTTTGTCTTGCATGTTTTTGGTCATATTTTAATGTCACATCTAACTTAGTTTTGAACCCCTTATTCTGATTAATGAATTTTTCAAGCGGTTTTTGAAAGCAATTTTCACTTTCTATGCTTCTTTTATTTTCTTTATTTTTTAATTATGATTTATTTCATCAATGAATCATGAAGGAGTAAAAATATTCACTTATGAGGAATTTATTTAAATTAGCAAATTAAAATTATAAATAATCAAATCATACCTTTAAAATACAATAAACGTTTTCCTGCAGCAGCGAACTCTTTCTTATGCCGTTGACTCATTAAAAAAATGTTAAAGTATGTATTTTTTTACTTATTAAATGTTGATTTCGTGTCAATCATCAATCAATTTAAATGACAATTTAGGCCATTGTTTGTGAATTTTAAACGTAAAGGAAACATAATTAATTCGAGCTTTAGTTGTGTGTAAATTTGGTTGCCTATATGCAGCCTGTGATGCTTAAAAATTGTTAATTTTTTCTTTTGTTTTAAAATTTAAAAAAATGTGATCGTAACGTTCGAAAAATTTTTAATTTTATTGTTTTTCGTGTTGAAAAAATATATTAAAATTATTGATTTTCCTGAAAATACACAACATATTGGAAAAAAATAAATTCTCGTTGGAAATGTTTCTGTATGTTGATTTGTCGTTCGAATAATTTTTTTTTAATAAATTTTTTTATTTTAATTCACTTTACTTTTCTAGTTTACAATTTTTTTTCTTGTTTAAAGCGCATCATAAAAAATATGTTAACACGGCATTTGAAACGTCAAGTTCGACTTAAAAATGATTTACGACCAGAGAACTGACCTCCATTTTAACGACACCACGACGTATTTACAATCGCTCAAGACATTAAAGACGAAACTTTAATCTGTCCCAAGTTGTAAACTCGTGAAATGTTCAGACTTTTTTTGTAAGTTTACTTCCTAATTGTTTTATTGTATGTTGTAAATAATCTAAAGAACACGTAAAGGAAATTTTTCGAAATTGTTTGTATTGATAAAATTGTTAACTGGGTATTGAATCTTTTTGTAATTTTTTTTTTTGATCAGAAAAATAATAAAATATTTCTTCTCTTGTTTTATACTAAACTTTACTTCTTTACTTTGAATTTTTGAAACTAGAGATCATTGTTAACAAAATATTCAACACTTCCTTAAATCAGCTTTTTTTAACTTTTTTGAATTTATCCAATTAAAAACATTAATATATGAAATTATAACAAAATTAAAGAAAAACAGCGTGCAACCGAAACAATTAATTTCGAAGGTGGAGGGTACGAACTCATAAAAGAATTTTGATAGATTTTCTGTTATAATAAATTAATTCTTTCTTTATGTGTCGGGGCATTCGTCATAATTTGCAGTGGAAAGGCAGATGTTGTGTCACTGTTGTCCGATAAGGCCACCCATCGTGAAGCAAGGGTAGTTTTTATTGTCATCTTCTCACAAAGAATTTTATTAATAATATTAACTTTATTGGATCGTCTTTGTTGTAATTTACTTTAATAAGAAAGTAAATGAAAAAAATCGTATCTCAATAAAAATGATGTGAATGTGTCATTCATTAGTTCATTTATTGTTTTTGTCATAAAAAGGAACACAATTGATATTTTTTTAATTTTCCAGATTAATATAAAATTTTCTTAAAAGATTTGTAAATGGATAGAATACAATTTATTTATGATTCAATTCATTCAACTTCAATAGAAATGTACGAACTCCACGTAACGGTGAGAGACCGAAGCATACGGCGTGCTTTATTGTTGATTTGGGTTTGTCGAAATTTCTGCGTTTATTTTCTTTTGTTTTGGGTTTCATCAACTCCATCCAAATTATTTATTTTTCCTTATAAACTCTTTTACATAGAATTTCATTGTCTGGACAATTTTTAATTATTAATGCCTCACATATTGACTTATTAATGACACAATATCTACATTGTTTTTGGATTGAAGGTAATTTTTTTAAATCACTCTGTATATTTAAAATTACTTCCAGGTAGTCAGAAAATGTGCAAATAACTTAGAAATTTAAAAATTCGACTTTCACGCAACACATTTCCATTTATAAACACAATTTTTTTTAGCTCTGCCTTTCGAAATTACTTCCTTTGCATCTGTTAGACATTCAAGACTCAACTGGTGAAAGTAATATTGTTATTTATCTACCGTTTAGATTTAACGAGTTTGCAGTTATAAAATATAATTTTACAAAACTTTAAACAAATAAACGCATTAATTAGATAAAATTTACTGACTTTATTAATCATTAAATTCCATTACTCTACAAACTATGTCAATTAATTAATAAATAGCTTGAAGAAAAATCTACAGGATACGAGTCTCATTATTATTAATTATTATTATTAATAATAATTTTGTCATAAATTCTCTACAAATTAAATAAAACTTACGTAATATCTTCATTGAATTTAATTAATCCACCAACTATGCCGTTTAATTAATAAATTGCTAGAAGAAAAATCTACAGGATATGAGTGTGATTATTATTAACAATAATTTTATCATAAATTATCTACAAATTAAATAAAATGTGCGTAATTACTTCAATTCCTTCAATTGCTTCAAGGATGAAAGTTGACGTATTTATTACGGGAACAATGCAACGGGATGGGACTTACGTTCCCAGAAGGAAGTGCCATCCCATTAGAAATTTTTGACTTTTGTCACAATTTAAAGGCGATTTTATTGCTTTATTTTCTCGGTTGAGGTCGTTTGAGTTTGACTTCTTTTATGATGGACATATTTCATCCTTTTGTCGAACTCTGCGGAGAGCGTTTTAAAATCGTTCTGTTTACACCGGCCCCCCTCCGGGTAATTTCATGGGTGGTCAGTGTCGTGTTTGTCGAGAATTTCTCGGGTTCTTGGATTTCACATTGCAATTGTTTGTTTCGCAAAATTTAATATTTGTTTGATGTTGTGGAAATTATATAAAAAATGTATTCAATACGGCGCAGTACAATGATATACAAATTCAAATTAGAAAAGATTTATACACAAGACACACAAGACAGATATGGGTGCAAAAAATTCCCCAATTTTTTAATATTCATATTTAATTTTCTTTTGTTTCCAGCATCCAATGATTAATAATGCTTAAACCATTTAAAATTAACTTAAACCCAAACCCAGACTTAACAATACAAATTCCAACGCACGAACACAAATAACACCAGAAAATCAGACTAGCTCATACTAATTTATGACTACATTTATGTAACACGTGCTATATAAAATCCAGCAATGCCTTGGTAAACCCAACAAAAATTAAAATTGACCTAAACCTAAACCAACTCAAATCATCAAGAATAAAAACAGACACAAACCCATTTCGGATTAAACAAAGTTTCAAACTAACTTAAATCGTTTCAAATTCATTTAAACCCAAATCCAAAATTAAACTGCGAAAATTTTTCAAACACCCAAATGCTGTTAACTAGAAGCTCAAGTTAGCTAATGCTAATTTAAATAAAAACAGCACCTATTAACACAAATCTATCAATAAATTCCTTCATAAACCTTAACTGGACGTTTTAGGTTTTGGTTTGAGAAGTCCTAGAAAGTCCAGTTTATCAATCTGAAGATAAATTATACGTCAAACGAACTAAAAATAAACGTATCTAACTTCTCCACATCCTCAAACGACACCAAAGAAGAACCCAGATCAATCTAAGCAAATTTCAATCAAAGGAAATCAACACAACTCAAAAAATTGAAAGTGTTGGGGTTGTCTGATATTTACAATTATTTGTTGAGATTTTCTAAAAGGGTTATAAAGGGGTTATGGACGGGATGTAAAGTTTTAGAAGAAAAAAAAAAAGTTTTGGAAAAAGAAGAGTTTTTAGAAAGAAAGAAATTTTTTAAAAAATAAAAAGAAATCGAACCAATTTAATGCCAGATCAAGGAAGCTTTCCAAACTATAGAAAATGAAATGAGGTAAGTTAAAAAAACGTGATTAAGTGTTTTCTATCAAAAGATAGATGACGACAGAATTAAAAAAAAAAAAAATTGGAAAGATTCTTCTTTTTTTAGTACAATCCAACAATAAATAATAATAAACTCAAAAAAATTGCCATTTTTGTTTTTAACTTGTTTCTGATAATCACCAAGTTATCAATAATTTCCATACGTGGAAAGCGAAGCTTCTTTTCTGTTATAATTTTTATTAAGTCATTAAAGTCAGGTCTCTGATTAAATTTTTACTTCCATTAAATGAACTAAGTAACTAACTAACTTTCTCAAAGGTTGTGCTTTTGACATTTTTAATGATGGGAGACCTTCTGTCAGTCCATGTACTTGTATTTTATTTCATGCTCGATGTTTTAAATTTTCTTCTTGGAACAACAAATCCTTTGTGACAAGTCCCAATTATGAAAAAAAAGACAAAATAAAATAATATGAAGAAGAACTTAAGATTTTCATAAATTAATACTTTTTTGAGGAGCAAGGGTAATTATTGGATGGAGGACGAATACAGAAGATGTAGACTCTGTGGAAAAGAGGAGAACTGGGAACACTGGATGACAGTGTGCGAAGGATGATGGACGAAAGAGGAGAGAAGCAAGGGAAGAAGGTGGAGAAGCTGTTTCAGCGAAAGAGGAAAGGTATTAAAACACTCAGGATAGTAGAGGAGAGAGGATAGAGAGTGCAGGAACAGAAAATTAAAAAAGTAACAGACAAAAGTAGTTAAGGATTTTTTTTTTAACTTTTTTGCTCATAATTATTTAAAATTTCATTTGAATTTCTAAGTCTTTTGATAAGCTGTCATTAAAAAAATTCTTTTAAGTGATTTAGTGAAAAGATTTTATCGATTTCTCAAAGGTTGTTCCTTCGACATTTTTATTGATGGGAGGCCTTTTGTCAGTCCATGTACTTGTATTTTATTTAAAGCTAGATGTTATCATTTTTCTTTTTGGAAAATCAAATTATCTGTGATAAGTCTCAATTTTGAAAATAAATGGTATATAAGTATAAGCCTTATATTTTTTCAAATAGTTTCTCTCCCTTCCATCAGTGTTGGAAATTTCAACCAAAAGACGTTTATAAATTGAAGAGGAAAAAAAAACAATCGTGATTTGTAAGCCACTTCAATTAATTTAAATCACTTTGATAGGTTTTCCCCTTGATTTTCAATTTAATGAAAATTAAATTTTTGATCTTTATTATCGATTTTTTCAGTTTTCAGTGATTTTAAGTTGGGTTGGAATGATATAGGTTAGATTTCAATTAGGTTCGACATAAATTACAAAAATTAAATTATTATGCTAAAAACTTTTATATGTTCTAATTTTATTAATCAGTTGCTTTGCATGGTAAGAACTGTATAGACTTATTCGACAAGGAAGTGGGCCGACAACAAAAATTTCTATGTAAAAACTTGGAATCTACAGAGTTGGATATTGACTTTGGAACACCACAGGGCTCTATGTAATCACCTACTTTATTCTTAATATACAAACATGATAAGATCCATGCTGTTATATTTGTTTCGCGATGTTTTTATATAATACAGTGTGGTGATAAAGTTTGGAACAAAATTCATAAAAGCGTTCTATAATGTTTTTAAGAAAGTCGCTCGGACAGGTCAATTTTTGTTTTTGAAATGCCGTCTTCTGACGTTAATTTTTTGGAATGACGTCATTTGTTTTTCCACAATGACGTCATCATAATTTTTTTTAAATGACAACCCCCACTTTTTTCTTCTGTTTTTAATAGACCTTCTTACTACTTAAACGGTCATTTAAAAAATTGGTACCTTACATAACAATTTTTTTGAATAAATGACACATTTAAATTTTTTTTTTTTAACAAAAATTTTAATTTTTTGAAGAAAAAATGTTATTTTTTTCAGAAAAGTTCTTATGTAAAGAATTAATTCGGTAATCACCACTTAAACATCAAGGAGGTCTATCAAAAGCAAAAGAAAAA
>JAFFZR010000652.1:0-25919 GCA_018397195.1 Lethrus apterus
ACATAACCATTAAACCATATACATAAAACGACACCTCGGAGAGAGGCTATGCAGTAATGCCAATTCATATGCATGTAATATGCAATGGCTTTTTGAATTTGTTTATAACAATTACTGACAAAATTTTAAACGAAGACATATGGTGAAATATAAAGTTAGAAGTTGAATAATGCTCATATAACAATATTGTACTTTATATGTTATATAAATAAATAATAAATACATAACAGTAGATTTAATATTGTCCTATTTAATTTGACACCTATTTATATGAACCATAAGGGTCAGTTTTAAGACGGTCAAAATGTGAATGACTCCAGTTTAAATTTCGTGCTCGTTTTTGATGTCACACTAATGCGGTTCATTTCTATTTTAAACATGTTTAAAATCACAGGATGTAACGTGGTAACAAATGTAGCGTGGTAGGCTTTTATAATTTTAATGTATCTGAGAGAAAACTGAAAAATACGTGTTCATGAAGACGCACTCATGCATGTAAAATTGGCGTGAAACGTTTAGTTTCTTGAATCATCTTATGTACATTTTTATGAATGTTATTGTTGATTTACAACATTTTGTAACATTTTATCTTCTTGCTAAAAATGTGTAAGCATCGATCGATATGTTAAAATGTTTGCATGCATATTTCTGTTCCCTAACATTTATTACTCTTATTTTTTTTTAAATTTATCGACGTTTCAATAATATATATTTTGTTATTCTGAACTCATGACACTGTGCAATAAATTAATAATGAAATAAGAAATAATAAACGGTTGAAAAAACAAAACGTCCGATATTGTTAAATGTACAATATGTTTTCAGTCAAAATTCAAAGAAAACGTCTCAAAATTATTTAATTCTCTTAAATGATGAATTTGTTGATGAAAACTAACATTATTAGACCACAGTGTATAGATTTTTGTATTAATTGCAATCGTTTTACAGCAACTCGACTAATAGTTCCCCCACTACGTGATTTGAATTTCGCGCCACGTTCTCGACACACACGCCCTCTTCAACGCGAACTTCGTATTGAATTTATTCTTTAAATTGTGTCGGTGTGTGCGGTCGAATTTCTTCCCCACTTTCGGGTTCGCTCTCGAATACGGTCCATTTTCGGTAGGAAACGCGTGAAAAAGCGTACAAATTATCGTATCGATTCCCAGTTAACGAGTTAATTTCGTGTGAATTACGTCCGTGCAATTGATTATAAATATACGCGGCGGAAAGCATGAAAATGAAGATTTATAAATTTTTAATATTTCAACTGATTATTAGAAGTCCTAAGACCGTCATCCAGTGTGAGTGTAGTATTTAAGGTGTGCAATTTCCCGGACGTGTGACTCAGTGTGAGGTTAGGTCGAGTCATTGCGATATTCGTGGAATTTTTCGCGACGTAAGCGATTTTTTTCGCCGCGAACGTCAAGGACTTGCGAATTTCGCAATAGTTTGCGAAGTCGAAACGATCGTTATTGGTGACATAACAGGAAATCTGTGCGTCTGGTTCTTCCTCATAATCCAATTCGATATGTATAAAAATACGCCGGTATACAATAATAGTTTTGGTGTTGTGCTGGACAAAATCGCCTCTCTCTGCACGAATAAGATGCCCAAAGAAGTGGAATCAGTTTTCGTGAGGCCGAGAATTGGATTTAGAGCGAAAAACGATCCGGGAGATTGACGAACTTTGGGACTAGAGCCGAGTCCGACAATGCAGCTCATTTGATATCGACAAGTCGAAATTTAAAGGATATCTCTGGTTAGTTTCGGAATTTTTCGTCCGTTTAGTGACGGGAAACTCAAATTAATTCTTGTCTGATACGATCCCATTCAATTGACCTTTGTTAGTTCCGAGGTCGATTAGATCAATTGGGGTCTCTAAACAACGCTAAATCATTACATCAGACTTTCCAGTTAATTTTAAAATATTTTCAATGACATACGCTCATAAAAACATATTCACGCCAAAAGATAAGATTAGTTGAGCAAACAAGGGAATTTTTCACATTAATACGACGCATGTAGCAAATTTACCTTGAAACTGATTTGTAGTGTTTCCAGAAACAAAGCTCGTGTGAGAAATTTAAATTTTTAAATCAAATTTTAATCAATTTTCTAAACGTATAATTTATAATTTAGTTTTGACATTTTGCAGAAATAAACGTCAAATGACATGTGCAACATAACCTATATAAGACGCAAACTTCACATCTTTGTTTGAACCACTAATAATCTAGGGATTTTTTTTGTATATTCTAAATTTAACTTGCTTGTCTGAAAACCAGTGTCGTAACACGGAAACGGCAATTGCAGCCAACTTACGATTTATTTCTTGCTATTTATGGTAGTAATAATTTAAAAACTAATTTTTAATAAAATTTACAGTATATATTAATAAATTAAGCTTAGTTTACAAGGTTTTTGTAAATGTTTGTAAGCTACGCGGCAAATTAGTACTTGTTATTGGGCTAATAATATTACTGACGGTTGCATCGACGCCAATTAATTAATCACCAATTATTGTAACAATTGGTTTATGCAGAAAATAATCGATATTAATTATACTGCAATTGTCATAACTATCCAACCGTCATTGCTGGAGATTAAATTTTAGAATCGAAAACAACCATAAAATAATAAAGACAAGAAATTAATTGACGCAAAATTAAACTTATTACCTTTAAAAAATATTGCCTTGCAGGATCAGGATTTAAAAGCACGGTGAAACCGCGAATTAGAGAAAATTTAGAAGAAATACGAATACGGGACAAATAATAAATATATACAAAGTGGATTGATTGGAATCGTAACGACGCGAAACGGAAGTAAACATTTCCCGTGTTTGAATAAACGTGGAGACATAAATTTGTTTGAAGAACGTTCGTGCACCTAATTAATTAAAATAGTGTTTACTGATATTTATAGTGAAAATCTGCTGTAATAAATTATTTTATTTTTAATATCGTTCGTAAAATAGAGGTTAGTTAGTGTATTTGTATTAAGATGGGATTACTAAAGAAGAATTGGTGGAAATCATTGACAGGAAGGGAAACCGTACCGACGGCCAATATGGGAGAACAACATGCTGGCTTGTTAAAAGGTTATTTTTTGTGTATGAGTTTTGTTTAATAAATATGTTGAACAAATTTGGTTATTTTTGAAAGTCAAGTTTATATTTTATACACACATATTTTTTTAATAAAATATTGACTCTTGCTTGTAAAATTTAAGCTCGAAGATTTGAGCTTAAATAACGTTTAATAAATTTCGTATGTAGACGCTCCGTTAACTAGAGGATTCACGATGCACCTCAACAAGGGCGAAGATGACGAGATGGAAGTGTGTGGATACAGGAGGTGCGCGCTCAGGACCAGTGTGACGTATTTTCTGATCGCTATTACCGCCGGCATACTCAGATTGGTGTTCCACTGGGTTCCTCACTGGTACTTAAAAGTTACTTCTATTGAATGTGACGTCACGCAAGCTCAGTATTTGCTCATAACGGTAAGAAAATATATCGAAGTTGGTTCTGGTAGTATATAGGGTTCAAAATTTAACATTAGAATTGAGCTTTATAGTAAATGCATGTTAGCATGGGCGTACCCAGGATCAAAACTAGGAGGGGGGGGGGCAAGCAGTGGTCGTTCAGGTTGTAACGGTAGAACGGAAATGATACCAAAATTTTAAGAAAATTATATATAATTCTAGCAGTGCTTTATTAGTTATTACAATTATTTGCTTGAAAAGAAATATAGATTTTTATTCTTAATTGCATGTGTCATACTAATACCATTTTTCTTGGGTTTGAAAAAGACTTCACTTTATAACCATTTAATTATTTTTGCTTCTAGGGGTGAGGGGGGGTGCCCCCCTGCCCCTGGCTGGGTACGCCCATGCATGTTAGCAAGCACTGTTATATGTGTATACTGCTGTCCATTTAATGCCTCTTCCATTATTTCTTGCCCGCTGGAAATTTTCCAGAACCAACGCCAACGTGCCGTCATTTTGTTGGCATTCAATTGGCTGCTGTCAAAGCGCGCAGCAATCACCCGGTTGAACATGGTCAATATGTCAAATGTCAAGTAATAAATACAAAATCTTATTATCTTATCTTATTATTTGCACAGGGACAAAATATTAAGATAGATATCAGAACTTTTTATTAATACATATATTTTTTATTCCAAAATTTAAATTTACAACACCTTAAAAAATATTTCCTATTACGCTACAAAGTATTATAATAATAAATTTGAACCTACCCGCTTCATACCATAAATCATAACTGATTTTTCAAAATAATTTCTTTAAGTAGGACTATAGTGGGCGCATCTGACAATTTAAAATTGTTTTTAGCCCTTATTTAACTAGCATTGTATATCAATAAGTCAACAACGATGATGATACTTAAATGTATTTTCAAGTCTATGCTATGTACGTATGGATGTCACTATGTTACAGAAATAAGTATCAGAATTGGTGGAACAAACTATAAAGAAATCCAAACTGCTTGAAGGTGACATCACCAAAATTTTCTTAAGTTGGTATTGACGTGTATGCTAGAATTGTGGCTATAAACTTGTATTTTATTGTTATTTCTTTGATTTGAATAAATTTAGGTATTACTTTAGCGTGCGGTCTACCTGAAGTTTTACACTATACACTATACCATCTAACAGGGCATTTATCATAAAAAACCAAAGAACAATGGTGCTTTATATTTAATTATATTATACGACATACTTATGTAAATTTAATAACATGTACATAATTATTTATTAACGATATACACGTTGTACATCACTGAGAAATGCCAAAAACAAATCTTCTGTATCATTTTTTAGCATTTTTCAGCAAATGTGATCAAGGTGTGATTGAAAATTGAAACAGCTTTTTAAGAACGTCTCTAATTTTTTTTAAATGCGAATTTTGGGTTTACAGATACCCTTAATAATTTACACATACCAAAATATAAATATGAAAATATTAAACTTTTTTTGGCGAGTTACCGGTTATTACCGGTTACTCATCATAATTCAACCAATGCATTTTCACGTAGCTCTGGTAACATTTGAAAAAACGTCATTGATGACGTTATGGTTATAACCACTACATACTTTGGTCGAAAGCTACATATGGTAGGAATCATGAGAGCTGGCGCGTCAAGGTCATATTTGAATTGTATGAGTCAAGTTTCAGAAATCGCATGTCTATTATCATATGTTATATACATTTACTATATTGCATACTTCATATTTATCGATAATCTATGTGACATAACCTAGAAAATAAGTTAGCACAATGCCGTTGACATGTGACATGTCAATCTTTCATTTAATAACGACATACGTTTTTGTTGTTCCATATAATTTACATAGCAGACATACGTTTCGGTTTTTATCTCTTTCATCAACATGCGAACCGAATGCGAGAAGGAAACTCATAGTGTCGAAAATTGTTGCATACAAATGGCCTTGACACGCCACCTCATGAATCCGACCATAAGTCATGTCCTTTTCTGAGACCGATTCTAACCTCATATTCCTACCTGATATTCATACCTGATTTTAAAAAGTTGCGGCAACTCGTTTGAAAGCGACATTTAGATTGAAAACGTCAGTTTACATCTGACATCAATTCTTACGGTCTGTTACATAACCTCAAAAAGAAATTAATCTGTAACAATTTATTTCAAGCGGCATGTCAGTTAATTTCAAAGCCAACTTATCCCACATTCTTTTACAAACATAATTTTAAATTGTGATTTTAAAAAGTTGTGGCTCTCGTTTGAAAGCGCCCCATGCGAATAATAGTTGTTTTTGTTGTGTATTCATAGAAACAGTTGCAAACATTTTAAGATTTCAACAGCCAATGATAACATTCAGTTCCGGAAACTAACTTCTTTAATAAATAACATGTTTACAAACTTCCGACATCTCAGTTGCTGTGGAGTATAAAGCGTAAGTCTTTGCTTATTTCAAAATAATTCAATAAACGTCAATTAAGTTACAAATGTCATGATTCAAAGATTAAATCTTTGTCAAAAGTTTACAAAATTTTGAATGTATAATGCAAAAATTGATATTATAGTAATATTAGTAATTTTGTAAGCTTTTGACAATTAAAGTTTAATCTTTCAATCATGACATTTGTAATTTAACTGACGTTTATTGTTAGTGTTTTGAAATAAGCAAAGACCTACGCTTTATACTCGGCACTTGAGATGTCGAAAGTTTGTAAACACTCGTTATATTCGGATTGTACCTATTTATTTGTGTTCTACATAGGAACTGTACAACAAAAAGCACAAAATTCGCTACGTAAAACCGCTAAAAGTATTAACGACTGACGTGGTCCGTAAGCTAAGAAGACAAGATAATCTGCTAGCTCATCGCGATGAAAATATCGAAGATTGCGCCGCTCTTTCAGTGCATTTCGGAAAAGGCATCTTCACAGAAATCGACAGGTAAAATATCTCTGACGTTCCGAACGAAATCCTCATTATTACATTCGCAGGTTGTTAATTTTCACGTGCAAAAAGGTAACGTACTTTTGGCACCCGTCGAAACGAGAGTTCGTCAAACTGAGAGGCCTCGATCAGGGCGTCAGCAGTGAAGTTTTGCACGAAAACAAGAACGGTTTGTCAAAATCCGAGCAATTCATGAGGTACGAATCGAAATATTATTCGAGTCGGGGTCGTGTCAACATTTTTATTGCAGGAAATTGGTGTACGGTTCAAACGCGATCATCGTAAAAGAATCTTCGATACCTACTCTTCTATTTCTAGAAGTACTTAATCCATTCTACGTGTTCCAAATATTTAGTTTTATTTTGTGGTTCGTCGATAATTATTATTATTATGCTGCAGCCATTTTGGCTATGTCTGTGTTTGGTATAACGATGACGGTCATACAGACAAGAAAGGTGAGAATTACAATGTGTGGACGTCCCAGTCGGCACATTTTGAGCAAACAATCCCGAACGATTTCGAATTTCGTTGGTCTATCACAGAGCGAATTTCAGTTGCTTGAAGTTAGTCACAAATAAATTCAATGTTCTAATTAGTCGATGAAATTCCAAACTGTTTCGAATTGTTTGCTCCAACAAATTTATTGTACAATTTAGTTCAGATAAATGTAGTACAAACATATGTTCAATAAATTTTTGTGGTGTAGTTTTAGCTTTAAATGTAAAAATCAGCTTCGTTTAATAATTTATTAAAAGTTAAATATAATTTTTGACGTATATAATGTCACGAAAACTTACTAACATCATAGATTTTAACTTATTATATACTTTTAACTTATATTTCATAACTCGGTGGGTTGACACACAATAGAAAAATTTGTAAAATTTTGACATAACAGAAATTTGAGGTTGTACTACATTTATCTGGCCTAGACGTATATGCTAGACGCCCTCTGTCGAACAAACGCTACATTGATCCTTACGACGTTTTAAATTAGATGGCGCCAACACAACATAAAATGATATGAAATTTGTTTGCAGAATCAAAAGAATTTAAAATCTACGATACAAAGTTCAGACGTATGTACAGTTTTAAGGCCGATTCAAAAATGTCCAGACGAAGCCGGCGACCATTCGCGCACGGAGCTGGTCTCCACGGAAGTTTTGGTTCCCGGCGATATATTGGAAATTCCCGCAAACGGTTGCATAATGCAATGCGACGCCTTGTTACTGACAGGAAATTGCATCCTGAACGAATCGATGTTGACTGGTTAGTAAAATTGCAAATTGCGAGCAGAACCTCCGCAGCTTTGAATATTCCAATAGGTTATTTCCTAGTCTCGGATTTGGTTATTAATTTCCGTTCAAATTTTTCTAATTCGGTATAGAAAATTCTTACTTTCCACAGTCATTTCGATTAGGAAACGATTTATGTATTTGATTTTTTTTGTATATAAAAATCGCTACATATAACACGTTAATTTCCATAACGACAAATACTTGATTTTTGAAATTTTCTATCGGCAATTTCCAATAAATCCTGAAAAAGTTTTTTATTACAACAAAATTATGTGTAACATGTAGGAAAATTATTTTCCCGTATTAGGCATATTCACTTGTCTTAACTTATTGCACGAATAACTATTGTTTTAGGTGAGTCCGTTCCGGTCACCAAAACTCCGTTCCCTTTTCTTCCCAATTTCTACTACGATCCAAAAGAACATGCCCGACATACTTTATTCTGCGGTACGCACGTCATACAGACCAGATACTTTGGCGGTGAAAAGGTATTGGCGGTTGTAATTCGAACGGGATTTTCCACAGCAAAAGGTTTGTTCATCGTTTACTAATTTGTAATTTATTTAAACGTATTTTTAGGCGGCCTCGTTAGGAGCATTTTATATCCTCCGCCGGTGGATTTCCGCTTCGAAAAGGATTCGTATAGATTTGTGGCGCTTTTGGCTTTTATTGCCGGAATTGGATTTATTTATACGGTGGTTACTAAGGTATTGTCATGTGTAATTTTTAAGTAACTTGACTTTTGGGCTAATATCGAACCATTTTGGCCATATTCAGCCGGGGTTAGCGCTAGGCCAGCGTTATGACAGCAGCCAATGAACACCAACGTGACGTCATTTAGTTGGCATTCAATTGGCTGCTGTCATAGCGCTAGCCCAGCAATCTCCCGGCTGAACATGGCCATTGGTTCCAACACGAAAGTTACGTCAATAATGATTTCGAAAGCCTATGATTTAAATAATTTATTCATCGTTTTAGATATTAAGGGGCATACCGGCTAACGATATCGTTATGGAAGCACTGGATTTAATTACGATCGTGGTGCCTCCGGCTTTACCGGCCGCCATGACGGTCGGTCGCTTCTACGCTCAAAACCGGTTGCAGGAGAACAAAATTTTTTGCATATCGCCTCGATCGATAAACGTTTCTGGATCCATCGATTGCGTTTGTTTCGATAAGGTGAGTTGGTCACATTTCGAAACATTCCCATGTTTTTTTCTTCCCTTGCTTCCCTTAACTTAACTGAGAGGGAGGGATAATTAATTACTTAATTAATTTTACAGACCGGTACGTTGACGGAAGATGGGTTGGACCTATTGTGTGTCGTACCAACCGAAAATAAGAAAATACAGAATGCCGTCGAGGATGTTGCAAGTCTTCCGTATAACGTCTTCGTTTGTGGGCTGGTCTCGTGCCATTCGTTGACGATTATCAACAAGCAAATAACTGGCGATCCCCTTGACTTGAAGGTACATGAATTTTAAAAAATTTGCAAAAATTGCTATCGTTTTGGTAAGGATTGTGAAGTAGACGCTGAAGTCTTACACGGACTCCATTGACATGTAAATGTTTTTCTTGTAAAGTTGAATTATTTTAATTATTCTATATGTATTTCCAACTGAAAAGGGTTAGAAACAGATGAGGTTACCACCATTTAAGTTCCCTATGCAGTCATTGTCTATATAGATAATTTATTCTTTAATGTTTTATTATTTTTCTTTCGATTTATTTCCATATTTTTTATTCTTTGTTCTATATATCTAGATTCAACCGGCAGCATTAGTCGTTTACAATCGCCGTACTGACGACGGGTATTAATTTTTATTTTTTTATAGAAATCGACGTTGGTCTGCAGATGTGAACGACTAATGCAAGTTGAGCTCTCGTGTGTCAAATAGTTTGCTTTTCATCAAATTGTTGTTTTTTTATAAAACAATCATGTTCAGTTGATGAAACAAATATTACATTGTGTTGTATATACTGAGGTTTATATTTTAACAGATGTTTGAGAGTACTAAATGGTTGATGGAAGAACCAGACATATCCGACAATTCGAAATTCAACATGATCTTCCCGACCGTGTTGAAACCTCCACCCGGTCGTCGCCGTGAACATTGCGCGAACGCGTCGCTGGTTACACAGACACCTCACGACGACGTCGTCGATTTCGACCTCGAAATCGGCATCATCAGGGAATTTCCATTTTCGTCCAGCTCGCAGCGAATGGGCGTGATCGTCCGTAAACTCGGCGCTCAACACTTCGAATATTATTGCAAGGGATCGCCGGAGATGATATTGAATTTTGTCGATCGCGAATCGGTCCCGGACGATTTTCACGACGTGCTCGAGAGTTACACTCAGGAAGGATACAGGGTGATCGCTTTGGCTCACAAAGAACTCAAGTTGTCTTATGCCAAAGTGCATAAAGTGCAAAGAGAGACGGTGGAAAAAGACTTGCAGTTGTTGGGGCTGATCGTGTTGGAAAATCGCTTGAAAGCCGACACTACGCCGTGTATTCGAATGCTGAACGATGCAAACATCAGAGTTGTGATGGTGACAGGTGAGTTATGCATGCATTTCACTTGGTGAAAGGTGTTCATTTTTTTTCGTTCTTTTCAAAATATTTCAAAAACAAAAGTTTTTTTTTTCGAGTTATTAATGAGCAACAAATTAGGCAACTTTGCCCCAAATTAACCTACTCTGTATCTCTTAAGCTAAGCGAGATACCATTGGTGAACCTCGAAAAATGGGCAGCCTGTAATTTCCAGTGTCGATTTCTTTTTTTTTTTAATCATTAACAATTGCCAACAGGTGACAACATTTTGACAGCGTTGAGCGTGGCAAAAGACTGTGGGATTGTCACGCAAGGTCAAAGTGTCATTACGGTAAATTCCGACACTGAAAATCCACCGAATCTCTATTACACGCTGACGACGACCACCAAGACATCGACGACGAACGATCTGAGCCTCCTTTCGAATTCTGCAAGCATAGTAAGCTTAGATACGGTTGAATCGCAAACAATAACGAACAACACACAAAATGACGTGACCAAGCGGCCTCAAAGTTTGCTCAACAATTACAGGTGCGTCCTTAAAATAAAATATTTGTAGGTGATTTTTTCGTTATTGTAGATTTGCCCTGACGGGTAAGACATGGTCGATTGTGCGGGAATTCTACCCGCATTTAGTTTCGAAGATTGTTACGAGAGGTACCGTTTTTGCGCGAATGTCGCCCGAACAAAAACAACAACTTATCCAAGAATTGCAATCTCTTGGTTATTATGTCGGTAAGGACGGAATTGTATTTTTTTTTTTTTTAAATTACTCGATTAATTTTTAGCTATGTGTGGTGATGGTGCCAACGATTGTGGCGCCCTCAAGGCAGCCCACACAGGAATTTCTTTATCAGATGCCGAATCGTCGGTCGCCAGCCCTTTTACGTCAAAGACGCCTAACATAACTTGCGTTTTAAATGTTATACGAGAAGGCAGAGCCGCTTTAGTGACGAGCTTTGGCATTTTCAAATACATGGCGGCCTACAGTCTGTGCCAGTTTGTCTCGGTCATGATCCTTTACAGCATCGATTCGAATTTGACCGACGTCGAGTTCCTTTACATCGATCTCTTCATAATATCGATTTTTGCTTTCTTTTTCGGACGAACGGCCGCTTACGGAGGGAAAATGGTGCCGGAAACGCCGTTAAACAGCTTAATCAGTTTTACGCCGATCGTATCGCTGTTGATGCAGTTGTTGTTGTTGGTGTTGTTTCAAGTGCTCAGTTTCGCGCATTTGCAAACGGAGGAATGGTTCGTACCGTTCAATTCTACCGTCGGTGGACACAAAGACGACGTTGCGTGCTACGAGAATTATACGATCTTCACGATTTCATCTTTTCAGTACATCATACTTGCCGTGGTTTTCAGTAAAGGGAAACCTTACCGTAAGAGCATTTTTACGAATTATGGTCTGGTGATTTCTGCCTTTGCTGTGACGGGATTTTCGATCTTTTTGGCGTTCAGTCCGTTTGATTTTATCAACGAACAGTTTGAACTGGTAATTATAATTGCATGACTTTAAAGAACTAGAATTTTAATGACACCTTCCAGTCTTTCTTTCCTTTTTCTCCATCTCCCATTGTGAAATATTATCAACAGTAGTTGAAGTCGGACTCACTTCTCTAAACACCCTTTCGGCTTCGTCCCATTTATCCTTGATTCGAACGTTTATAATTGATTGAAATCGTGAAAGCCTAAGAAATAAACCACTCCTACTATTTGTTTATTTTATTTATTTATTCAAGGTTGTTCCGGAGGATACCGTCTTTCGACTTTATCTGCTTGGTTATGCGTTTTTGAACTTCATCGTCAGTTTACTGGTAGAAATTTACATCGTCGATCATTTAGTTTTCAAGAAATTGCGCTTCAAATTCCACAACATATACAAATCAAAGCGGAAATATTTGGCGATCGAAAAGGACCTAGACGACGATACAAAATGGCCACCGTTGACTTCCAGTTTTCGATCGGCGGCCAGCCCCTTGACGCCTACGCCCAAATGCACCGCCGAAATAGTCATCGAAACGCGCAAGAAATGCGAACCCGATTTTGTGCTGAAAAGTCTCCTGAACGACGCTCACGACTCCGGCGATCGTCCACCGACCGAAATCGGTTCCTTGAACAATCTGCCGATGAAAACGGCTCGTCGTGAATCTCCGGTTCGTTCAAAAAGCCACACGAACACGCCGTTCCATTTTGTCGGCATGTCGGCGGCGCACGCCAACTGCGATCTGACGCAAAACGGTTTTTTTGGTTCGGCCGAGTCCGGTCAAAATTCCGCCCGCGAATCGGACCGAAAATCGACGGCGGATGCGTCCGGTTTCAACGCCTTCGGACGAAGTCCGGGCGTTTTAATCAATTCGAAACGAAGTACGTTGGAATTGGACGAGATCGGAGGATGCAGATGAGATACGGCACATTCCGCTTGTTTATTAGGCGGATTGTTGGGGCGGAAATTTATTTTTCATTTTTTGTAAGCTGTATTTTTTTTAGCATGCATATTAATGATAATAAATGTCAATTACTGATTAGTATTTGCATTTTTTTTTATGAACATTCCCTGTCCAGATTTTTTGTGACGTTTCACAGTTTAATTGTAACAAAATGCACAGGGTACACTCATCGAATAAAGATTATACTTCTCCAATTTATGGTTAGTATAGGATTGGTTCAACATATTGAAATGACCAGATTTTTTAAAATTTTTCGTTTAATACAACAGCATGAAGATTAACTTTCATCAAAATGATTCTCAAACCATCGGTTTTCTATTGGCCATATTGTGGACCCACGACTTCATCTGCGTAACAACAAGCCCTCCCAAAATAATCTGAGTTGGATGATACACCAACAACGGTAAACTTATCTGACTTAAATGCGAGTACCCATGGAACATAATTCGTAAAATTGGAATTCCTGTACAGAAAACCATGCAAAAAATTAATCCCACGTTACTTAACTTACCTAAAGTAAGAGATTTATGTGTAGAACAAAACGTTATAGCAACTACGTCTCCGGCATCGAAGAATTTAAATTTCTTTGCAGTGTTAAAACACACGTACAGTAGCACCATCTGTATCACCAGCACTAGAACCCTTAACAAAATTAAAAAAAAAATTAAATGCATTTTGTTTTACCCAAAAAAACTGTTGTAAGTATATCCAGAGCGCTCAGTCCAATCTCCGGTGTGAGGAACGTATCACAAAACGTTGTGTATATCACAAAAAGCAACGCTAATTGTCCTATAGCGTTCAACGGCAGGTTGTGACCCCGAAAATCTGTATATTTACGAATGCCTTGACCGGCAATTAATGGAATTAAAACGGTAACAGACAACTGAAAAACGGTGCCCAAGATGGGAACAACTGTCGTATATCCAAGCTAAAAATTATTTAATTTTCAAATGGAAAAAGTTTGTATGTACTTACATTTAAAAGCAAAGAAATCGGAGTTATGATAATACCAAGAAAACTACCAATAACTGAATTGAAAATGGCAGCAGTTTCGTTCCCATTTGCTGATCTCGTCAAAATTACAGCACTTGAAACAGGTGGAGGCATACAGGCAACAGTAATCAAGCTGCGAAAAAATAAACTGTTTATTTACTCCATGTGTGAAATTTAATTACCCTTTTAATATCCATGCATTCACGCCGAAAAAATATAAAAATTGTACAAGAATCTGTATGAAAATTGGAATGATGATAAAAGTATAAAACTGTACGAAAAGATGAAGGTTACGTTGTCGGAGTGTATGGAAAATACTGTCCGTTTTCAATGACAATCCACTAATTAGGAAGATTATCGTCACAGCGCAATATTTGACGCTATATTCAGGCAAAAGTGGACCTAAAACAAACTCGAATTGGGTAGCAAGCTATAGCTGCTGGTTTGTATACAAACCTCCTTTTGCACCCAGTTTAGGGCGAAGTCCTGCAAGGAATATGCATGCTAAAATACCGAATAAAAGCCAGTGCTTTCGGACGTAATCGGACGGTCGAATTTTCTTGGACATTATAGTTAAGTTACATCGAAATATAAAAATTGAACGTAGTGTACCGTTACCGGCATTTGTCAAATTTTAGGTTAGAACTTGGTTGTCAACAATGATCTACTAATAGCACAGTATTCTTTCTATACTGTGCTAATAGTAACTAATGTCAGATCATTGGTTGTCAACAATTTCAGTTTGTATACTTTGAATTAAATTTTTAACTTAGTACATGCTTTGGTTAAATTAATAGATGTATATATAAATATGTTTTCAAACAACGTTTTTATATACTGATTGAAACAGAAACAGCGAGTAGAATATTCATTGGATAGAAAACGTTTACGATACGATTAAATTTTTAATTAAAATTAAAACATAAATTATTCTAAAGAATTGACTAGATGTTATTAAAATCCAGTTTCTCAATTTTTTCAATGTGAATAATTTGCATTTTATGCGTAACAGATGTTGACCATAAACCCTTACGAATTTACCGTATTTACCTTAAACGATTGCGTTCTTAAAGGGTAAAAAAGAAATAAATAAATAAGGAAATTTTATATACATTTATTTTTTCATTACGTTTCTACAAATACAAATCAAAATCTATTCTATTTGACGTGTAGAAATTCGTATCTTCACCGCACTTCCTCACCCAAACTCCACTCTTAAAATATCCTTCAGTCGACCATTTTAACATTTGTTCTGTAGTAAATGGACCCTCCACTTTGTCTTTTTCCTGATCCCATTTAAATTCCCACATTAGTTCTTTAGAATCTTCCTCAGTTTCATCTTTTTGTACAGATGAAGTTCCCAGTTTTTCTTTCTCTTTATCATCGAAATTATCCGAGTACATATCCAGTTCGGCTTCGGTAATTTTTGCCTTTGATTTATTCTTTTTGTCGTAATTTGCAATCTAAAAGTGTAAAATTAATAACGCAAATAAAGCAAATATGTATGCACCTTCTGTGAAATTTGTTCGTATGTTTCTTGATATATGTCCATGTTGCCAATTTTTGTTAGAATTTTATTTGCCAACTCTGATAATTCTGTCACTTCTTTATTTACGTTTAAAGTGCCAGCCTTTTTTCGTCTCAAACGTTCAATGCTAGACATCTTCTCGCTGTTTCCACCCAACCGGCGCAAGGTACGAGTTATGTTTTCTTTTGGTTTCATGTACGTTATAATCAACTTGTATGTTTTAATTGCGTCGAAAGATTCTGTGTCAGAATCACTGTCATCACCCAAGCCCTTCTCAGATTCATCGTCGTTGCTCATCTTAGCATTGCTCTTAATTTGATGCCAATCAATGTTATCGAGCCAGTTATCACGTACCTCTTTTTCGTTCTTCCAAATGAAATGTCCCGCCTTGTCGAAGTGGCCCATTTCCATCTCCTCTTGCATATTGAAGGCGGTCATTCGAACATCTCCGTCTTGCATAGATGCCCCGTCTTCTTCACCTGTTTGCCACGAATTGTAAAAAAACAAATTTAATTCATGTTGCTTACCTTCGATGTCGTTTTCGTCCATGACATTGCCGGCATCTTCGTTGAAATCCTCCTCGTCGGAATCCAATGAATGCTTTTTTACGTTATCGTATTTCGTTCTCTGATTTCTACGAGTGCCGCTTTCATAACCATCGAATTTTCGTTTCGACATTCTGAACCTCAAAACCTTTGTGTGAAATACGCCAAGACGCGAAAGAAAATTGTTGTATGTGCACAAAACTGACGTTTATAATTTATGATTGAAGCAAAGTGGAAAAACAATCATGGATAAGAGACACGCCCAGATAGGAAACTGTAATTTTGTTTGCTGTGGACGATAGCGCAATTATTATATAAGTGGGCCCAATTTCAAATTTGCTGTGTTATATTAACTGTAATGTATAATCAGTCTATAAATGTTTTGAAATAATATAATTCTAATTCATATGAAATTCTTGGTTGAAATTGCTTGAAATTGTACTTATTGTATTCAAGAATAAAACATAAGTATAATTTTAAATAATATATTATGCAATCATGACAATAATATATATTAAATATCTACTGTTTACCTCATAAAAATACTTGTAATTTGTAAATTTGTATTTCCTATCATGTTTGTTTAACATAATTATAGGGCACTTGAATCATATGCGCAGCACCAGCTATCATTGAGCACCGCAACCAACATTGGCTATCGTCTGCTTGTTTGCATGATCGGCTCGCAATTTTGATACAAAGAGACGAATAGCCAATGTTACGGCGCTCCTAAGCCAGTTTTATTAGTCTTCTCATTTATTACATTCTTCTATCGTTGGTTCACACATTCATTTGCTAATCTATTGGCAATTTACATTATGCGATGCGCCACCTCGCGACAAACTTTTACACTAGCGACAAAGGACATCAGTAATTAATATTCATGCTATTGAAACGTCCATTTTGCTAATTTTTGTGTTCTTTGTTTGTTCAACTATTATTTTTTATGTAAATCCGCTTTTTTCAAAGCTATTAATTGTTAATATTTTGTTGTCCTTTTGTCAGTAGACATGTTTTATGGATAGCAGCGCCACCAACGGTAATGTAAATTGCTAATGTGCTCAAGAGATGGCGCTACAACAAACAATAAAATAGAATACTATAATACCCATTTATTTATACATTCTTCTAACTCTTTTCATTCTTTTTGTATTTATTTCGTACCGATAAAAGCAATCTTTTATTCTACTCCGGACTATATTTAAAAAACAATTTTTGTATGCAGTTTTATTGGATGAAAATGATTACGACGTACATTCATAACGTTCATATTTTATCCTCGTACGCCGTTCACAAAAATAAATAAAATAAACTACAAAAAAAAATTAAACAAAGTCTAATAATCAACACAATCAATTAGGAGCTGATCGATTCACATCCTGCATTTTGAGGCCAGTCACAAACATTGACTGTTGGATTGAAATGTAACCCCGGTGGGCAATTGAATTCGTAGGCTTTGCCCCAATCGCACTTGCAGAATTTGGTGCAATCGACGTGTGTCAAAAATGTAACAAATTCTTCATTGATAAGGGGACATTTCGTTGAATCACAACCGCCTGGTGCTTCTGTCGATTCTATTGGGGCGTCGGTTGTATTTACTGGACTCTCAGTTGGCACAATTGGAGCGTTTGTTGGTTCTAGCGGAGCGTCAGTAGGTTCCACAGGTGCGTCGGTTGTATTTACTGGACTCTCAGTTGGCACAACTGGAGCGTTCGTTGGTTTTAGCGGAGCGTCAGTAGGTTCCACAGGTGCGTCAGTGGGTTCTACAGGTGCGTCAGAAGGTTCTACTGGAATATCAGTAGGTTGCACTGGAGCGTCAGTATGTTCCACTGGAGTATCTGTTAAATCTACAGGAATTTCTGTTGTTTCAGGTTTATTAGTCTGACTTCCATTGCATCCAGCATTTTGAGGCCAATCACACACCTCAAGATTTGGATTGAAATGTAACCCATCTGGACAATCCATTGCTATTAGCTTTCCCATTTCGCAGTAAAAGAATTTTGTACAGTCGCCATCGTGAGGTAAGAAAGTGACATTTCCTTCATTCATAGATTGACATTCATTAACAGGATTTTCAGGTTCTACCGGAGAGTTGGTTGTTTCTATAGGAGCGTCTGTTGGTTCGACTGGAACTTCCGTTGGTTCAACTGGTGTTTTTGTGGGTTCCACCGTCGGTTGCACTGTAGTGTTCGTTGGTTCCATCGGGACTTCAATAGGGCGCTCTGACGGGTCCGTTGGATCTACCGGAGTTGCGGTTGGATCTTGTGGAACTTCGGTTGGTTCTGCGGGAGAACTTGTCGTTTTGTTTGGAACTTCCGTTGTTTGTACCGGGATATCAGTTGGTTTAATCGAAGCGTCCGTTGGATCTATCGGAACGTCGGTTTGTTCTACTGGAGTTTCGGTTGTTGTTCCAGGTTCAGTAGGTTGAGTTCTATTTTGACAACCGGCATTTTCAGGCCAATCACAAACGTTGATAGCCGTATTGAAATGAAGACCGCTCGGACAATCAAATTCCTCAGGTTTCCCCCAATCGCAGTAATAGAATTTTGTACAGTCCGTTTTGTGCGGTAGGAAGGTGACATTTATATCGTTTATAGGCGGACATTCCCCAACAGGATTGCTAGGTTCTGTCGGCGTGTCTGTTGGTTCCACTGGAACTTCAGTGGGTTTTACCTTAAAGTCAGTTAGGTCTACGGGGGGGTCAGTTGATTCTACTGGTGCGTTCGTTGTTGGTTCTGCTGTCGGGTCTGTTGGTTCTAGCGGAGACTCTGTTGGTTGCACAGAACTTTCGGTTGGTTCTATCGGACTGTTGGTGGGCTCTACGGAAGCATTTGTTGTTTTATTTGGAGCGTCAGTTGTTTCTTTCGGAATATCTGTTGGTGGTACAGTGCTTATAGTTGGTGTCACTGTGGTATTAGTTGGTTCAACTGGTGCGTCTGTTGGATCCGTTATATCGATTGGAAAGTCCGTTGGTTCCACCGGACCATCGGTTGGTACTATCGGGCTATCAGTTGGTTGTACCGGAGCTACAGTTGGTTTTATTGTGGCATCAGTTGGTTTTATTGTGGCATCAGTTGGTTCTGCTGGATTATTTGTTGTTTCTGCTGGAGCATCAGTTGGTTTTGTTGGAGCATCAGTTTTTCCTGTTGGAGCATTAGTTTGTTCCGATGGAACATCAGTTGGTTCTACTGTAATTGGTTCTGTTGGGACATTGGTCTGTTCCGATGGAACATTGGTTGGTTCTACTGTAACATCAGTTGGTTCTGCTGTAACATCAGTTGGTTCTGCTGGAGCATCGGTCGGTTCTACTGGAACATCAGTTGGTTTTATCGGAGTAACAGTTGGTTCTACTGGAATATCAGTTGGTTTAATTGACGTTGGAGTTGGTTTAATTGTAGTGTTAGTTGGTTCTACTGGAGGATCTGTGGATTCTGCTGGCGTACTAGTTGCTTCTACGGGAGTATCAGTTGGTTCTACTGGATTAGCAGTTGGTTCCACTGGATTCTCAGTCGGTTTAATTGGAGGGTCTGTGGGTTTTGCTGACGTACTAGTGGCTTCTACTGGATTATCCGTTGGTTCTACTGGATTAACAGTTGGTTCTACTGGATTATCAGTTGGTTCTACTGGATTATCAGTTGGTTCTACTGGATTATCAGTTGGTTTAATTGGAGTTGGAGTTGATTCTGTTGGAGGATCTGTGGGTTCTGCTGGCGTACTAGTGGCTTCTACTGGATTATCTGTTGGTTCTACTGGATTAACAGTTGGTTCTACTGGATTATCAGTTGGTTTAATTGGAGTTGGAGTTGGTTCTATTGGAGGATCTGTGGGTTCTGCTGGCGTACTAGTGGCTTCTACTGGCTTATCAGTTGGTTCTACTGGATTAACAGTTGGTTCTACTGGATTTTTAGTTGGTTCTACTGGATTATCAGTTGGTTTAATTGGAGTTGGAGTTGATTCTGTTGGAGGGTCTGTGGGTTCTGCTGACGTACTAGTGACTTCTACTGGATTATCCGTTGGTTCTACTGGATTAACAGTTGGTTCTACTGGATTATCAGTTGGTTTAATTGGAGTTGGAGTTGGTTCTATTGGAGGATCTGTGGGTTCTGCTGGCGTACTAGTGGCTTCTACTGGCTTATCAGTTGGTTCTACTGGATTAGCAGTTGGTTCTACAGGAATATCAGTTGGTTTAATTGGTGTTGGAGTTGGTTCTATTGGAGAATCTGTGGGTTCTGCTGGCGTACTAGTGGCTTCTACTGGATTATCGGTTGGTTCTACTGGTCTAGCAGTTGGTTCTACCGGAATATCAGTTGGTTTAATTGTACTTGGAGTTGGTTCTATTGGAGGATCGGTGGATTCTGCTGGCGTACTAGTCGCTTCTACTGGATTATCGGTTGGTTCTACTGGATTAACAGTTGGTTCTACTGGATTAACAGTTGGTTCAACCGGAATATCAGTTGGTTTAATTGGAGTTGGAGTTGGTTCTATTGGAGAATCTGTGGGTTCTACTGGCGTACTAGTTGGTTCTACTGGAGCATCAGTTAATTCTATTGGATCAACAGTTGGTTCTACTGGAATATCAGTTGGTTTAATTGGAGTTGAAGTTGGTTTAATTGTAGTTGATTCTGTTGGAGTATCTGTGGGGTTTGTTGGCGTACTGGTGGCGTTAGTTGATTCTATTGGACCATCAGTGGGTTCTACTGGAGCGATCGTTGGTTCTATTGGGGCGACCGTTGGTTCTATTGGGGCGACCGTTGGTTCTATTGGGGCGACCGTTGGTTCTATTGGGGCGACCGTTGGTTCTATTGGGGCGTCTGTTGGTTCTACAGGAGTGGCAGTTGGTACTACTGGAACGTCAGTGGGTTCTACTGGAGAGTTTGTTGGTTCTACTGGCGCGTTAGTGGGTTCTACTGGAGAGTTTGTTGGTTCTACTGGCGCGTCAGTTGGTTCTAATGGATCGTCAGTTGGTTTTACTGGAGCGTCAGTTGGTTTTATCGTAGAGGCAGTTGGTTGCACAGGTGTATCAGTTTGTTCTGTTGGAGCATCAGTTGTTTCCACTGGTGCATTAGTGGATTCTATTGGAGCGTCCGTTGGTTTTAATGAGGCATCAGTTGGTTCTAGAGGAGACTCCGTTGGTCGTACTGGTGCATTTGTTTGTTCTACTGGAGCATCAGTTTGTTCCACTGGAGCATCAGTTTGTTCTATTGGAGCATCAGTTTGTCCTACTGGAGCATCAGTTTGTTCTATTGGAGTATCAGTTTGTCCTACTGGAGCATCAGTTTGTTCTATTGGAGCATCAGTTTGTCCTACTGGAGCATCAGTTTGTTCTATTGGAGCATCAGTTTGTCCTACTGGAGCATCAGTTTGTTCTATTGGAGCATCAGTTTGTTGTACTGGAGCATCAGTTGGTCCTAGTGGAAAATCTGTTTGTTCTGCTGGGGCTTCAGTTGTTCTTACCGGAGCACCAGTTGATTCTACTGGTGCATCTGATGATTCCGCTGGGATCACAGTTGTTGCTTCAGGTTTGGATTGACATCCGGCATTTTCTGGCCAATCGCAAACATTTACGGCTGTGTTGAAATGTAAGCCATCCGGACACTCAAATTCTATTGGTTTGCCCCAGTCGCAGTAATAAAATATCGTGCAATCACTTTCGTGCGGTAGGAAAGTAACATTTCCTTCGTTCGCCGATGGACATTCGCCGACAGGTTTACCTGGATTTTCGTTAGATTCCTCAGATGTGTCACTGGATACTTCTGGATTAACTTCGGTAGATTCATTTGGTTCTTCATTTGATTCAATATTTTCTATTGGAGCATCAGTTTGTTCTACTGGAGCATCAGTTTGTTCTACTGGAGCATCAGTTGGTTCTAGTGGAAAATCTGTTTGTTCTGCCGGGGCTTCAGTTGATTCTACAGGTGGACTAGTTGTTTCAATTGGTGCATCTGTTGATTCCGCTGGGATTGCAGTTGTTGCTTCAGGTTTACTGGACTGACTTTCAGTATTACATCCGGAATTTTCTGGCAAATCACAAACATTTACGGCCGTGTTGAAATGTAAACCATCCGGACACTCAAATTCTATTGGTTTGCCCCAGTCGCAGTAATAAAATTTCGTGCAATCAGTTTCGTGTGGTAGGAAAGTAACATTTCCTTCGTTCGCCGATGGGCATTCGCCGACGGGCTTACCTGGATTTTCGTTAGATTCCTCAAATGTTTCAACAGATACTTCTGGATTAACTTCGGTAGATTCATTTGGTTCTTCATTTGTTTCAATATTTTCACCGGATTCATCAGGTACGTTCGGTTTGTCTGTAGCTTCAATTGATTTAGGATCTTCACTTGAATCGGGTTCAGCAGAAGTTTGTGTATCAAGTTCTTCATTTGATTCAATATTTTCAACAGATTCATCAGGTACGTCCGGCTTGTCTGTAGCTTCAATTGATTTCGGATCTTCACTTGAATCGGTTTCAGCGGAAGTTTCTGTATCAAGTTTTTCGTTTGAATCTTCTGCTTCTTTGTTACTGCAACCGGCAAATTGTGGCCAATCACAAACATTGATGGCCGTGTTAAAATGAAGATTATCCGGACAGTCGAATTCAACGGGTTGTCCCCAATCGCAGTAGTAAAATTTCGTGCAATCGCTTTCGTGTGGTAAGAAAGTGACATTTCCGTCGTTCGCCGATGGACATTTACTAATTGGTTTGGCGCGAGCTTTTAATTCTCCAGATGACGTTTCTTTAGATTTCTCGTTTGATTCGCGATTCTCACTTGATTTCGCCTTTTTGTTTCGTTTTTCTTTCGATTCATCTGATTTCTCGTTTGATTCGCGATTCTCACTTGATTTCGCTTTTTTGTTTCGTTTCTCTTTCGATTTATCTGATTTCACGTTTGATTCGCGATTTTCACTTGCCTTTTTGTTTCGTTTTTCTTTCGATTTTGAATCTTCGATGGATTCTTCCGATTGACTGTCGTTTTCGCAACCGGCTTTTTCAGGCCAGACGCAAACGTTAAGGGAGCTGCTGAAGTGAAGACCATCCGGGCAGTCATAACGTACCGCTTTTCCCCAATTGCATTTGTAGAATTTTCTGCAATCTCTCGAATCCGCGAGGAGTGTTACATGTTCATCGTTTACGGACGGGCATTTACCAACGGGGTGGGCATCTGCGAATTTTTTTGTTTAAATTTTATTTTTGCTTTTTTGATAAAAGTCGAAACAAAAAAATTTGAATGGAGATTACGAAACGCTGATAAAAGCGTTTACGAAATTAAATTTAAATCCTCAAGGTAACCACAATAGGGCAATAAATTCACTAAAATAAACAAAAATAAAATGACATCTCACCTGTTTGTATATTTCCGACAATAAGCCAAATCGCAGAACAATAAAACAACACATCTAAAAAAATATATCTAAATTACATAACAATTGTTAGATTAATACGAACCTTTCATATTCTTAAATTTTCAGTTTCGTGGTTAAAATTGTATCCGGTTCGTTTGCAAAAACTATTTGTCGTTAGATTGAACTGTAAGGACAAATTGTTATGCACGTCTTATATAGGGATTGAAGAAATTATCTCGTTGATTTTTTCTTGGTTGGATGTGGTTGGCACGATAGTTTACGATGTCACCTTATCAGATTGTAAAGATTAAATTTTCAAGGAAAGACGTGCGGAATGTGATCGATTTTGAAAAGAATTGAATTTTTAAATGTTTTCATTTGAAATTTTTGTTAAATTTGACGTTCACGGTGCCTTGTTTATTGGTGGTTGGGCAGAGTCTGATTACATTTGGTTATTTTTAAATTTCTTTTAATTTACATTTTAGATATTCGTAAACGTAAAAATTTTAAAAATGATCCTAAATTTATTTTTCCTCTTAGAAAATAATCGAATAAACGTACTATTGCGGCCGATAAATTTGGAACGATTCGTTTTGCCTTTGTTGATGTGGTTTTATCCAGGGGCTCGGTGAATGTCAAAATTTATTTTATAAGTTGTCATTGCTGTCATTTATGTGCATTTATGTGCATTTGTTGTTAATTAAAAAAAAAAAAAAAACGATTATGTACAGGTTCCTGCAATAGTAAGTCCGTCTTTCATAACTCGGACAGTATGCTAGATAGCCATTTAAAATTCTTGGGATGTAATATACTAGAAGCCTGCATCTTTTAAAAATATGTTCGTATATACAGGTTGTTTCAACAAAAGGTGGCACAGTAAAATTTGATTTTTTTAAATGGAACATCCTGTATATTTTTACATTATTTAAGATACCAGGCTGCCCTCTATTCATCCCCAGAATATCGAGGTAACCTGTTTAGCCGTTTTAGAGTTGCAATTGTTTTTGTTAAAAAAATGTAAATTACATATTTCAAATAAAAAAACCGCTACGTCCAAACGCTTAGATTTTTTACAATAAAATTTTATTGTGTGAATTTACGGAAGTCTCTTTGACTTGTGCTTGGATCTTGGATCTTTAGTAACTGCCAATAGAACGTTTATATCATTTTCCTCATTTGTTGCTCTTTTGCTTCTCTTGCATTTAGTGTAACCGACATTTCCCGTTTCAATAAATCTTATCATTAGTTTTTCAAAAACTCTCTTTTCTGGATGTCTCCTTTCTGGATATCTTTGACTGTAAATTTTACTAGCTAAAAAAGCATTCCTTTCTGCTTCGCCTAGTATAAATACCATATCTACCAATTCGTTTTTTGAATAATTCATTTTTAAGTAATACGTACGCTGTTGGATGCACTTTTGATAATCTGACAACTGGCGTGGTGAGTGTAATTTGTTTTATTTCTTATTAGCCACTAACTCGATTATCTTTTACAATTACATTATTGAAAACTTTACAATTTTGAATATCCTCGATTATCGTAGAAATCGCTAAAGATAGGTATAGGGAAACTAGATGGATCGACGAAGAATTTAATTCTGCATCACTGTGCATGCAAAAAATCGTGAAAAATAATTTCAAAGTTGGTAAAGTTGATACTTTCATACGGACTAGCCTGTACCAGGTGTGCCAACTATCTGGGGTCGGTCTATTACGTCATACCTATTCACTTTATTAAAAAATGTTTCAAGTAAAAGTTGTTTGGAGTCAAGTACTCTACACCATAAAATTATTCTGAAATATACAGGATGTTTAGTTTTGCCTGTACGTTATACAAATTTGTTATTTTAAATGGAACACCCTATATATCGTCGCATTTTCAGATTCCCCGGAACAAAATAGGGAAAGTTTATACTACAGACCCCATACTAAAATTGAAAGGTTTTCGAGATATTCCTCTTTTAGGTAAAAAAAATTAATTTAGGTAGTTCTCTTTAAAAATTAATAATGTTTTTATTAACGACGATTTTGTAACGATTCGTTGGCATAATGGTAACAATGCTTCAAGTTAAACAGTCAATACCAAACATCCTCGTTATATTATACAGGATGTTTCAAAATTGATAATGAATTGCAGCATCTTTAAATGGCTAAAACTCGTTTTTTTCAAATGGAACACCTTGTATATTTTTATGCCATTTGATCAAGTTTTAAGTTCTTTTTCGATCGCGTATAACATTTCCTATAACTAAAATTAATTCTTTTTGAGTTATAGGTAGTTAAGTATCCTAAAACCTGTGTTAGACAAAATAAGATATAAGATATTTTCAATTTTAAAACACCCTGTATAATATAACGAGGATATTTGGTATTGACTGTTTAACTTGAAGCATTGTTACCATTATGCCAACGAATCGTTACAAAATCGTCGTTAATAAAAACATTAATAATTTTTAAAGAGAACTACCTAAATTAATTTTTTTTTTTTACCTAAAAGTGGAATATCTCGAAAACCGCTCAATTTTAGTATGAGGTCTGTAGTATAAACTTTCCCTATTTTGTTCCGGAAAATCTGAAAATGCGACGATATACTGGGTGTTCCATTTAAAATAACAAAGTTGTATAACGTACAGGCAAAACTAAACACCCTGTATATTTCTGAATAATTTTATGGTGTAGAGTACTTGACTCCAAACAACTTTTACTTGAAACATTTTTTAATAAAGTGAATAG
>JAFFZR010000653.1:0-24968 GCA_018397195.1 Lethrus apterus
CCGTCATTCTCTGACAGATTCCTTTGTCGGATATAGCAGACGTCACCCGATGTTACAGCTATCACCGAAAGGTGGAGCTGTAACATCATTTTCGTTAGTATGTATATTTAGATTTATCGTATTTTCGTTATTATTAATTACGAATCTGTACACACCATTCTTTAGGTTTCTTCTATAACTATTACCTTAGCTACAACCTACCTTTTCCAACCAATTTTCTATCTTGCTCAAAAAATAATTTGCTCTTTAGCCATCCAGTATTTCTTACATTTTCGTTTCTACAACAAAATCTTGCAATCGTATTTTTCTGCTTACTATTCTTTAACCTTCTATATATTTCCGTTTATCTCAATACATATATATTTTCTCATAGTCTTCACTACACTGATCCCTTGGACTATACTTTATCTCATTTGCATTTACCACCAAATCTTCTTTAACTACGTCATTTTTTCCCATTTCATACCGTTCTTATACATCCTATAAAAAATGTGGAGGGTAAAAATATGATGATGAAATCATATTTTTATCCTCCACATTTTTTAATTATTAAACTCCTCTTTACTTAGCTCTTTTATATAATAATATTTTTCTCGACGTTTACTCTTCACTTATTTATTTTCCTTATTTTATACACATTTTTTTGATTTTCTCCATCTTCACGTTTTCATAAATATGTTTGTTTTCTTTATACATATTATGTTCTTTAGATATTTCTTTCTTATTTATCATTACTCTTCCCCGATTCAGCAACACCAGTATTAATAAATCCATTGATACGGTTTCTTCCATTCGATGGTGATAATTGGTAATACAAGCAACTTCGCTCAATCATCTTATTATTATATCACTATTTCGCATTATTAAGCATGTTAATTTTTTGTTATTTGATTGCTTTGATATTCCGACTTCGCTTTATAATCCTCACATCTGTTTTTCTTGATTTTTCTTTTTGAATTTTCACATTGTATTTTTTCAAAGTTTAGGTCTTTAGGTCTTCTTAATTTTCTTCGTATTACAAAAATGGAATTTTATAAATTCCTTGCTAGATCTTTTTATGTTAAATATTTATAATTTTTTTTCAACCATTCTTTCTTATACAAGCGTTGAAATCTCCTACTTTTTTATCAACGTATTTTTTTTAGTTTTGTTTTAATAATCTTTTTCTTTTGCTTTCGAATAAGTATTCCCTATTTTTCGAATTTTTAAAGCCAACTATTTCCACTATTCTATCAACCCTGTTATGCAAATTTTTATTCCAAGGTTTAAATTATTTTTTGCATGTGTAAGTTCTAAATAATTCGTGAGAGAAAAATTAAAGTCGTACCATTATTATACCATTTTATGTGCTTTTCCTCACAGCAAATTGTTCCTACAACCTCCAAGAGTCATTCTGAAATATTTCCCACTATTTTAACAGGTGATAGCTGACCATAGACCAACCCCAAATATGCAAAAACGACGGTCCTATATTGAAGACTGTGCCAGAAATTTTTTTTAGTTTTGACTAAAATATGAAAATAACGCCGAATTATCGACAATAAATGTAAATTTGCAACATTTCATGTTATTAAATAATAAATTGATTTTCTCAACGCATAGTGAAACGGACATAGGACCGTATTTAGAACCGAATGTCCATATAAAAAAATGATATTTTTCGAGAATTTAAAATGAAGATAGGAACACCGTTTTTGCGGATTTGGGTTTGGGTTGAGGTCAGCTATCACCTGTTGAAATAGTGGGACATTAGTTCTGCCTATGTACTTTTTATTTAAACATACTAAATGAAGAAAATGTAATTTATTTAGTTTTCTTTTTTAAGGAAGTTTTGTTTATTTATTTCCAGAGGGTTGGCTAAAAGTTGATGTGGCATATGTTATAAGAAATTGGTTAGAATATCAAGATTCACGAACACATGCGATCAATGTTGCTTGTAAAACTTGTGGTATGGATATACATACGTCACCAATTTCATTTGAAACTTCTACAAAACCATTTTTGGTCATTTCCACTGATTCTCAAAAACGAAGACAACAACAACGTAGAAATAAAAGAGAATCGATTTGTGGACCAAGTACCAATGAATGTTGCAGAGAAAGTCTGTACATATCTTTCGCTGATATTGGTTGGAATGATTGGATAATTAAACCTGATGGTTATCATGCCTACTTTTGTAAAGGTTCATGTGCAGCAGCTGCTTCATTAACACTTAGTGGCTCACAACACAGTACGTTATTGCATGTAAGTTTTGTGTATACTTTATTTTTATGTTTTCATTTTTTTAATTTTTTAGAAGGTAATGTACGGGCCCGGGAAATTTAAAGCTGCTAAATTAGAAATTACACCATGCTGTGCTCCATCACATTACAAGCCTCTTCAGTTGGTTATAAAACAGAATAAAACACTAACGACAAAAATTTTATGTAATATGATAGTTGATTCTTGCGGATGTATGTAATGATTCAATCTTGAACCAGAAAAAATACCAGTTAAAAACAGTCGATCATTAGTCTCGGTATTTCAAGTTCTGTTCGTGTGTTTTTTTCTGTTTGAATGAATCAATTAATTTTATTCACGTTTGTTTAAAACTCGAATTACCGAGACTACTGTATTACATTTAATTATAGTACAAACAGTATTGAAGACCTGAGTTGAAATAGAGCTTTAGATTAATTTAATGCAAAAGTCTTTTGGCAACATTAAAAGTACTTAAAACGAAATGTTATTGAAAAATTGTTTATTTTGGCAGTTCTTTTTTTTCAAAATATTTAATTTCATGCCAGTGATTAACATTAAATTATACAATATTGGATTTGTGATGTCAAGTGTTTGTTTCACTTTGGTGTAGTTCAGATTATAACAAAATAATTAATGGACTCAAAGCAATTTTAAAGACGTGTGTATATTTTTTTGTAAATATAGGACATTATTTATTTTTTAGTTTTAGTATTTTATTTATCTTTGTATTACTAATATATTTTATTTAATAAAAAAATATAAATTACTTGTATTTAATAATTTTTTAAAAAAATATTTGGCAATGCTCACTGCGTGAAATTCATAGCGTGAGGCAGGAAAATTCCTACTATAAATTTTCATTTATACCACATATTTTTGTTTTAATCATGTTTTTTCACTGAGACATTTTCCCGTCATCATAGTCTCTTATCTTCTTTACATAAAACGTTTCTCATCGCCATTTCTACCTTTCTCGCTTTCTTGTATACGTATTTAATGCTCAGCATAACCTCCATTTTCTATCACTACACACCACCTTTGTTTTATTTACGTTTAGGAGCAAACCTCTCTTGTCCAAATATATTTTCATCCGCTCCTTCATTGTTCTTAGTCCGTATTATTATTATTATTAATTCCTAATACTATCCGCCATCCTGACCATGCCTAAGGATTACTTCGATGTTCGCCATGAAGATATTAAATAGCAGTGGACGCAAATCCCTCGTGGTCCGGTTATACAGAATGTCCTACACCATGTCTCGTTATACAGAATTTCTACGCTAACAATTTACTAACCATTCGCTCCCGCACTAATTCGATTTTCCTTATTTCCCGAATACACTATTCCTTGTGACGACTTTCCGCCATCGTTAGTTAAAGTTCCGCGATAAACAAGGCACTATTACTGTCTAAATCACTTACAATCTCGGAGCTCGATAAGCACTTCCTTTTCGAGCAACGCAAACCGAATCCATGTCTCGTTATAAATTTCCGTTATTGCCTTTATGATGCTATAGTTTGCTTTTTTCCGAAGCTTATTTATAGAAACTTTCTGTCTATCGAGTCGAAGGGTGCTTTCTATAAAGGCTGTGTATAATTTACCACCAGTCTTCGCCACCTTTCTTCCCGCCAAGTATTTCAACACAAATAGGTGCCTCTTGTTCCCCTATCCGTTCTAAAACCCACCTGGCCGTTTGGTATCCATTTTTTTCTTCCGCCATTGCTTCAACCTTATCTGACAATATTCCTGAGTAAATCTTACACGCAGTGTCCATCAACGTTATGCCAATCTCTGTAGTTTTCTTCTTTTCTTCTTCCATATTGGTACTGTCATCTCTCTCTAGGAAAGATACACTTCCAATCTGATTCAAGTGTAATAACTTCTCTTTACATCCTTCTGTAGCATTTGTCCACCCTTCATTTGCCATTATTATTTCAATGATGAATTTTTGTGTGATTTTTACGTATTTGTGAATACGGTGTCTGGAAAATATGAACGTAATGATTTATATGATATATCTATTTTATTAGAACACATTATTTATGTGGTTGTAAAAAACATATTTTTTTAAAGTTATTGATTATTTATCGTAAAACATCAAGCTGTAAAGACAACAATTTTAAAAGTTACGTAAGATGAAAACGTAAGAGAAACAAAAGATAAATTTAGCATCAAATAAAAAATGAAACGTTGCAAAGTATTTGCAGTGAAGAAATGTATAATTTTATGTTTTTAATTTTTTAATTAAAAAATTTTATCAACAATCCAGTACCACATTAAGATTTTTTTGCCAACAGTGTGGTTGATGATTATATTATAAAAGTTAGCCTAAAATTTCTAAAGAAATTTAAAACTAAAGTGATGATCAAACTTTATAAATTATAATATAAACAAATTTATAAACAAAGGGAACTTGTTTTCGATATACAATCAGTTTGGGGAACAAACTTGATTTAGAAATTTAAATCAGATGAACTGATTGAGAAACTTTAAAAAGTTTTGTAATAAAAAACAAATTGTAAATTTGATTTATGTTTTCAGACTGGCAGATACTATTTTAAATATGCCCATAATTTTAAAATTGTTTCCTTCGTAAGAGCTACAACAACAAATTATTTGTTTGTATGTTATAAATCATTTTCCTTCATTATTTTATACAAATAGTAAAATATGTGAAAAAGTAAACGCAAAAATCAAAGAAAATATTTTATTATTTTTTTATACATTTTTGGGATGCTCGTACAAACAATTTTCTTAAAATAAAATTAAATAAAATGGGTATTAGAAGATTTCAATAATCAATGGCTACAACTTTGAGGTAATTGAATCTTGATGGACTTGTTTGGTACTTTAAGACTGAAGTCTGGACTAGCACCCTTTTCGATTTGTTTCATCCATAATTGAGAAACGCTGTTCTTGGCAACACAGTGAACTGGAACATTCTTCATGACATGTCCTTGTGGTTTGCAGGATTCCTTGCAAACTGGAAGAGCACGAATTGTGAAGCAAATGCTGTCGTCTTCTTCAACATAACGAGTTTGGTGCTTGGTGCAACTACTGGAAGAATGACGTTCTTGCTTTCTCGTTTGTTCTAAGCGACCAGCATCGTATTCCGAAATGACATTGGCATAAATTGTTTCTTTTTTATAGCAAGGCGATTGCCGTGCCATTTGTTTGAGCTGCTGGACTTTGCCAACATTTTCAAGAGAGTAAGTAGCAGCAAATTCATAAGGATCGCGAATAATGCAATTCTGAGGTGTAGTAAAGTCAGTAGCTGGTTCTCCAGTGTACGTACCGCAAAGACCTAGGATATCATCGCGGAATTTGTTGGTCAAGGTGGTAACTTTAACACGGGACCCATCGAAAATAATGTAAAAGTTTTCACCAACTTCAATCTTTACTTCGTCGTTGGGAAGGGCGTAGATTGTGATAAAGCCATCTTCGATTACTGTTCTATGTTTATCATTATATTGCATTGCTTGTTGATTAACCATTACTTTCGGATTCGAATCAGATTCAGATGGCATTAGATCGATTTCAAATAATTTTCCTTGAGGACTACGCAAAACCATTTTGACTTCCTTATGTTCGTTACCAGACGTCATCAGACTATCACGTACAAGAATTACATATTCTTCAAGATTACCTTCACGTTTTTCTTCATGATGACCATTTAATCCAGCAATAGGTGGAAGATAATATACCATTACAGTCCAGGCATGTCCGAGATCAATGGGATAAGTTCTGTTATCGAAAGTGCTGCAAGCAGATGCATCAACGACACAGATTGCTGTAACAAATTAAATTAAAATTTTTATTCATAGTCGTTTATTTAAACTTACGCCTGTACGTCCTAAGTCCAAGTGCGTAGCTTAATACTCGGGTTTTAACTCGAAAAACTGGATGGATAGCTACAAATTGTTTAGCTAAATCATTAACACGAACGTTATTAAACAAAGCATCCATTTTTTCAGTTTGCAACGAAATATTAACAGCTCTGAAATCGGTATGGAAACGTGCTTCAATATCTATTTCGTCCTTTCCAGATCCTTCTGGGTTGACAGTATTTTCATCAACATAATAATATCCCAAATGGCGCAAAACATTATACAATTTACGTGTTCTATTTCGAAGTTCTTGGTCAATGTTTTCATATTTAATTTTCATGTCGACACGATCCATAAGATTAGCTTTTGCTGTCAAGTGTGCACAAGCTTCTAACTGTTGGTTTCCTTCTTTCATTTGTTCTCTACATTGATGTGCATACGAATGACTTTGCAAGTATTTCTTGCGATCTTCACTCTTGTGTAAATGAATATTAGCATTAACTCTGCTTACTTGTCTGGAGCTCTCACCAAATAATAATCGAACGTGGCTGGTTGTTGTTGGATCGAATTTCAATGCGTAAGAGAAATCAAGACCATTTGTGTTTGGCGTAAAACTAGTTACGTTTAAGAAAGCCAAATAAGATTTGCTAGCAGGATTGTTGGAATATTTGTAATATAAGATCTTTACAGCAGATTTTGGATGTGCTGGACTTCTCGCATAAGCTGCACTAAGCAAATATTTGATTGTATGTTTTCCTGGAAGTTCGACGATCCAGTTGCATGTAGTTACCTCAGGTCTGCGAATGCCATAGGATGCAATTTTAGCTAATTCATGTGAGCGCTGCTCAAGTTCCTGTGGAAGTTGCTCAAGTTGTTTGAAATCTGGGACACTTTCGTTATGTTCTTCGAATGTAGATATATGATTATGATGCATACGGACATTTACTTTACGAACTGATGATTTTTCAGCTTTGTAATCAACATTGAGTTTGGAGAACATGACAGTCTCATCCATAAATGGAGCCAGGAAAGCAGAGACCATGTCGTGACGTTGAGCTTGTTCATAAAGCCATTTCGCGTCAACAAATCGTCGATCACAAGCATGTTCAATTTGGATTACAATACCAGAACTTTGACCAATATCATACATCGTGGAATCTCTGTTTCTTCGGATAATTTGCTGGGCATTCCTGGGTACCGTGGGGTGTAACTGAAGGAGGTCTTGTTTGGTTGTGTACGGCCATGTACTACGATGGAACATACGAACATCTTTCTCTGGTTCAATTGGTTCCAATTCACAATTAAGTTGTTGCTTTTCAATATCTATATGAATCTTAGATTTAATTGGTAAATAAACATTCAAGTTTTTATCGAAACCACTGCTGTATTGCTGGTGATCAAAGGGTGTTATGAATCCAATCGATCCTTGAATTCTACTGAAAAATACAGTCTCAATCTCAGAAGCAATATCCATCGTTTTTGGTTTTTGAAGATGATGTCCAGAACTCATTCTGGGTTCAATTTGAGCACTAGCTTTACCACCGATTCGCATAAGTATTGGATTTTTGTAATTATAGACGGCTGGTAAACCCATTTCAGTTGGGAAAGCAAGAATGAGTTCGCGACGGATGATCATTTTGCTATATTGGAATGTTTTTCCTGATCGAAGCTTTTCTTCAATTTCTTGAACAACTGTAAAAATATATTTTTTAAACATTTTACTTTTATCATAAAAAAATATTACCTTCAGGTAAGCGATCAATGGTGTGGTTATCAAAAGTTAAATAACGTTCGGAAAGTCCCAAACTAAGAAGGAGGGCACCTTCGAGTTGTTCACTTTCATCGAAATCTATGTTTAATTGTTTGGCAATAGATTCACTAGACCATCTGCTCTGTTCTGATTGACGTGCTCGACGTTTTTCTTGTTCCTGTTTGTAGGATTCAGTTTGTTTATATAAATGTTTGGTGAGGTCATCAACACTGGATACTACAGATTTTAATAAGATCAATTGGTGATTGACTCCACCAAGGGTTGTACGAAGGCCATAAATAAGAGCTTTTGGTATGTAACTGTCTGTACTACCAATTGTTTGAATGGTCTGTTTATACATCATGTTCATTTCTCTAACTACGTGACTACGAAGTCGATCTTGGGAGTACTGAACACCATACATCCTTTGAGTCAAAAGTGGCTTAGCAATTCGAGCATTGGCACGACTAAAGAAAGAATATAATAACACCTATTAACAAAATAATTCTACTACTTACAGAACTTCAAATTCTTCCCCTTCAAGTTGAGCAGCAGATTGAATTGCTGTTTTAACGGCGGCGTTTACATATTCACTTTTGTCAATACCAGTATATTTTGCCATATGTTGGAGCATGCTTGCTGGTGGAACAGTACGCATCAACTGGAATACTGCGGCAGCACGTAATTCTTCTTCTTCGCCAGAATTTTGATAAATTTTGAATAGTACTGAACGCGCCACTTTTGGTTCAACTTTAACAAGTTTGTCTAAAGCAAGTACCATTTGGAGACGTTGGAATTGAGAAACTTGTTTTCTTCCTTCCAAGTAAGGTTCAAAAGCTGTCAGAATTTGTTGGTGTCCTAAATTACCTAAAGCTCTGATGTATACCAGAATTTTGTGACTATCAGCATGACTAATAGATTCATTAAGTTTCTTGTTTAAGTATGGAATATATTCTTCGGTCACAAATTTTTTACCAGCCTTAGTACGGAAGCTGCCGAAAACATGTACAGGAAATTGGTTGTGAGACATTTTTCGTGAAACGTAAACTTTGCGAAGAAGGTTGGAAAAAGATAAAATAGCTGTGTCATTAAGATAGGCTTGGGATTGAACATCTGGTCTTGTAGCCATTGCATAGAATTTGCGTATGTATTCATCAGTTGGCTCACGTACATTTTGTAACATACTCGCAACAATTTCTGCAGCTTCTTCACCTTTAATTTCTTTATTTTTGATCCAATTTTGAATATTTACAAATGCAGGTCCAGTTCCACATTCAGCTACTGCATCCCGATATGTTTTCCAAACATCACTCTTTTCACCACGCTCATTATTATTATATAAACTTTGACCTACTTCTTGAATTTCCTTTTCGCTCATGATGCGAAGCAATGAAGTCAGAAGAGTAAATTTATCCAAAGTTTGTTCTTTATACATTTCTTGTGGGTGTTGAAGTTCTTTTCCAATTTCTTTACATAACTTGTGTGCAGTTTTTACAACATCAACGTTTGGAGCATATTTAATAGATCGTCCTTTATGGCCAACAAAGAAAGGAAGCAACGGTACATCTGGTGGTGAATTTAATTTTGGTTGTTCTTGTTGCCAATATTCCTCAGAACTAACTGATGAACTTGAGCTTGATGAACTGGATGAACTGGATGAACCAGATGATTGTTGGTTTTGTGGAGAAGAACGTCGATATCTGCTGTGTTGTTGTTGTGGTTTTGTTTGATCCTCTTCGCTAGAACTTGAACTTGAACTAGAACTTGAACTTGAACCGTATGGGGAATTATGATGTTGTCTGGTTTCCCTTTCTGGTTCTCCTGCTCTTACTGTATTATCTTCACCGAATGGATTATTATACCGATATGCAAGACTTCCCACATTACGCGGTTGAGATGGTTCGGGGAAAGGATTTGAAGCGTCTTGAACGTTCATTAAAGTAATGTTAAGTCTGCTTACAACCATTCCCTTTTGCTCGTTATTGAGGGTCGGGCTAATAATAATTTTGTTAGTGGTCACAGAAGATTGGATTGTATAGCGTTTCAAAGTACCAGAGATAATGGCACGACTTACAGATGATCTAGAGAAGAAGTTACCCATTTTATTTGTATTAGGTTCCCATTCTCCCATTCTAGAGAAACCGAAGTGATATCCAGCGAGTTCATCATTGCGGCTAAAATTTTTGTTCTTTACAACTTCGACAATTTCTCCATTTCCTTTCATATCAGGGAATGGTGCAAGCCAAGGTTCCGATTGCAAAATGTATTTTGGCAAGATGTTGATGTTGTACATTGTTTCATATTTACCAGTGACGGTATCTTCCATAGTTTTGAATACAGCCGAATACGAATCTTCTTCAGGTAATTGGTTTACATGACTTTTAACTACGTTTTGGGCGTTAATATCAAGTTGAATTTGACTTACGATACTTTTAATGATGTTAGCTTCCCAATTTGGTATATTTTTACTGCAAATTACGTCTTCCACTACATCGTTATTTATTTTAATTTGGAAAGGCTCCTCAGTAAGCGGCATTTGTTGATAGTTGAGCTCAGATTCTCGCATTTCCATGTCCCATCCTTTAGGGAGGTGGGTATGTACTTGCGCATACTTAACGTCGGTTAGCCTGGCTGTTAGTAAACCTTCCTGTTTTGGTCGAATCATAAGACGAGCTTTCATCACAATACCAGAATATTCATCAGCTACATCGTGTAAACCAGATAAAGTACGGCCTCTTACATTATATACGTATTCAGTATTGCTCTTCCAAGCATTGTCAGAAGCAGCAGCAAGACCTACAGTAATAAATTTTGATTAATTCCAAAATATATTGCGATAATTATTGTTCGTAAAGCAAAAACTAATTCAAAAACTCTCGCTAATATTTTCGAAAGTTTCCGGACTGAAACAATATCAGTTTAGTTGCTCCAAAAGCGAATAAAAAGTCGCCAGAAACTAATATTTTACAATGCTTATTGCTATTTGGAATTATTTAAATTTTGAGAGATGAAAAAAATTTGAAACAAAAAAAAATTGTAATCTTACCAATCAAACACAGTAGAAGTTGTAACCACATCTCGAGTCGTCACTTCGGTTTCGAAAGTGTGAAGATACGAAATAATATTTCGGTTTATATACTATATTATAACACGGTCAGCATAATTACTATTGATAATTTGTAGTTAATCTTAAATTGCATTCATTTCAATTCATTTTTACCCATTTCACAGCAATTTTTTTAAATATTTGCGTGATAAGTGCATGATAACTTTATACATTTAAGATAATTTTTGTGTTTAAAATGCAACTCAAAATAAATTGGAAATACAAAGTATCAATTATTTTAAATTTTTAATATTTTATTAATATTTATCAACGCAATTATTTTAAATTTTTAATATTTTATTAATATTTATCAACGCAATTTATATTATTTAAATATTTGCAATGAAAATAAATTTGTTTATAATTACCATAAAAATATATTTCGAAAATATAATAATAGTGGTATACAATTTAATAATTAATAATTCACGTACATTTTATCTAAATTGTAATGTTTATTTTATATGTATATTAATTTGGCCCTTCAATATAATTTATAATCAAGTATATGTATATTTAAGTTTGTGCGTCTATCTATCTATACAAAAGCGTCGCGACGTTCAGGTTCAGATCTCAAAGCTGCATTAACTGCCATGGAGTATAGAGTTAAAAAGTATAAATGTGTTTTAATATCGTGTAATAAATAAAAATATATACAGCATTAACTAAATCGACGTATAATAAAAATAAAATAAGAAGAAAAACAACGGAGAAAATTGTGATCGTTGATTAAAGCGAACAATTGCTTGAATTAATCAATTTTCTTGTGTTATCGTTATTAAAATTGAATTTCTTTCTGGTATGGAGTCTTCAGAAATGACGGAACCCCCTGATTATATCTATGACTATTGGGAGTCTGTTAAATATTTCGATTGGTCCGAATTAATACCAACGTTAGTGGTTTATAGTTTAACTTTTGTGCTGGGATTATGTGGTAATAGTTTAATTGTGTTTGCTACATATCAATACAGAAAAATGCAAAGTGTTACTAACATACTTCTAGCAAGTTTAGCATCTGCAGATCTACTTTTAATTATATTTTGTATACCAGTTAAGGTACGATCGATGTTGTCTTGTTCTTGATGTATAAATTTATTTTATTCCACACGTATTTTCAAAAAATATGATTGTTACTACAAATAAAACATATATGTAATTATTTTAAAAAATACACCCGTGACTTTTATGTTCCCAATTATTTATTTTTATATCTAATACAAAATTAATTAATTTCAAAAAATTCACTTAAGCGTCACATTCAGTGCATGAAACGATAACATTTTGCTACAATGTAAGAAGATTATCAGAGTTTTTGAACCATATATATGTCTAATTAACTATATTTTACATGTTTTGATGATTAAATTTAAATGTATCCGTATTTGATTTCGCTTGTTCGTTTAAATATACCAGTATCCAGGTGGTTTATTTTCATAAAGTTAAGTAAAAATATAACGAACGAAAATCCGAGAAAAATAACATTTAATGAAAATAAATATTTACAAAACATGCAGTAGAGTCAATAGTTGTTTCACTTCACTCTCTTTATTATAGACAAGACTTAGGTGTGTTAAATAAACAGTACAGGTGTTTCAGACTTCAATGAAAATAATTACGCCAAGTATAATCTTGTTTTGTAATACGATGGTTGACTCACATGAAAATTTAGACATTAGAAACGATGAACTTATAAATGAACTTCCCTGTAAATACTATTTAATAAAAAACTAAGAAATAAATAAAAAAAAACAAACAAACAAAATGTATATCCCGAAGAGCTTAAATATTATTAATAAAAGGAAACTGTAACAGAAAATAAAGATAATAAAAAAAATAAAACAATAAATGTTTCCCGTAATATCAAAACACCAAAGCACAAAGCGTTTAATTGAAAATAAATAAAAATTTCTGTGAACTTATTTATTTAAACAAATCATCTTGGAAGAATGAACAGGTGTTAAGATTGTCAATAAATTCATTAAAATTCATAATCTTAAATGAAACCGATATAAATACATGGCAAGAATATATGATACAGTTAGTCCTTCCAGTATTAAAATTCTTGATATATTGAAACAAATTATTAAAATGAAATAAAAATCTTTAAAAAATGTCATAGGAAAACGTTCACAAAATGAAATAAATGAATGGTGTTGCGAAAGCTCGTTCAAAAAAATCTCAAAAATAGATGTTGGCAATCCTTTATTTTGATTAATTTACATTATTTTTTCACAAAGTCAATTTTAACAATGTGGAAATTAATTGAAAAGAAGATTAGTTTTAAAAATAATTAATATAAAAAAGACATAATAATTTTTAAAAAATAACACTTTAAATTTAAGTAAATTATATAACAATTGTTTGATTGGCTAAATCTAAGCAGAATAATGAGTATATTTATTGTATAAATTAGTTATAGTAAGGTGTTTTGTACTCTACTTTTAAAGCCGTACACCTTTTCATTATTTTGTACTCCTTTTGTACTTACCTTGAATTTCAATTACGGAGTGAACCCAAGTCATGTTTTAATATTTTTCTATTAAATTTTTAACAATTTTTTTTTAATATATTAATTAAATTTTTTAAAACTAATACATCAATATTAAAATACATTTATTACTTCATTATTTGAAAAAGATACCAAAAAAATCATCTATTTTATATATTAGAGTGTCGTAATAAATATATTTTTATTACACAACAAGTTTTTTATTGGTTGCATGTTCAAGAATAAAAAGATAATAGAAGTAAAATAAGTAAAGCAAGTACGTAAGGTAATTACGTCTCCCACACCGATATATCTAGTCATTAGGTTGCTCAAGCAACATCTTGGATAAATAGATAATATTTAGTTTTGAAAAACTCAAAATATAAAAAAGATGTCTACGAAATAGAAAATGGTGGTAAATTATTTTGAATCAATTTGGTAATATTGCTTTGATCTTGAATTTTCTTTCAATAAGATAATTCAATTACAATATGGTCGTTGAAAATTTTTATAAATCATATTAATAGTGTTTTGAAATGAATATTAAGTATTGAAAAGTAAATAGGAATAAAAATCAAAAAGATGTATGTATAAACATAATTCTCGTCATGAATCTAAAGAGGATAATGAAATAGTTATTTATAGAAACCTTTCAAACTATTTTCGAAGCATATGAATTTTTTATTATCAAATGTATATATCTGTCTTCCTTCAATTCATATAATTGGTATCTGGTTAAGAAGTAACGTATAAGAAGTGTTTTGCACATGAGGTTTACCAAATGATTTATGTCTTTGTATAAATATCGTTAAGAATTTTAAGTGTACAGTTTATTCGAATTGGTCATTTTTTTAATTGCTGTTTTGCGGCAAACATCATCAGTTCGAATGCGTTTCAATAAATTTCCAAATTTAATCCGTAACATGCAGAGTAAATTGAAATAAATCTTTGTTATGATTAGAACTATGATTATAATAAAAATTATATATGCTTCGATTTGTTTCAAAGTTACATCAATACTTATAGTATTATGTATACAAAACTTGGTTATAAAGACATAATATCTTAATTGAAAGTAAACCAACAACTAGAAATGATATATGAATACTAGTGAGAAATAAAAACAAACAGATTTTAATAAGTTGCTTGTAATTTGTCAGTTTTGAAAATATGAATTAATTGTTCATTTTATTATTGCAAGCTGAGAAATATGCACCTAAATTTATTACAAGTGCAATTATATTGATATATGACATGTCCGTAACTGTCATTAATTGTATCTCTTATATTTTTGTTATCATGATAAATCTAAATGACTTGATTGTTATAGTGTACCCCATAAGAATAAAGTAAACATTTCGTTAAGTATCATATGTTCAGTGATATCTGGCTATCACTCATAAAAGATTGCAGCATACGTTAAATTGATAAAAAATCCTACTGAAACGAGATAATGACAATAAAATTACATCAAAATTATATGAATTTCTATAAATATTTTTTAAATTTTAGTTGGCAAAATTATTTTCCTTTACATGGACCATGGGATTATTCCTCTGCAAATGTGTCCATTATATTCAAAATGTATCCACTATTTGTTCAGTACTTACACTAACAGCAATAAGTATCGAACGGTAAGTAAGCTTTAATTTAAAACAAACAAAAATTAATAATAAAATACCCTAGTGAGAGTAAGTAAGAAGACTTACTATAATCTTAGAAAATGATTATTTCACATTTATATAATTGTAAAAATTTTACAGATAAATTAATTAATCTTAATATGCGATGTTAGTTTCCGCGACTTTGCAAATTTAGCATTGACGTCAAGGTTTTCTAACATTTCAGTTACTATGCTATCCTACATCCTATGAGGGCAAAGTATATTTGTACAATAAGTCAAGCAAGAAAAGTTATTGTTATAACATGGATTCTTTCAGTATTTCTTGCAATGCCCATTTTATACGTTCAGGTAATAATAATGATGAAAAGTTTAATTGATTTTATAATAAACATTTTTAGAATCTCTCAGGTGTTGGGTCACGTATACATGCCTATTGGTGTACTAAAAATTGGGATAAAAATAAAATATTTTATAGACTTCATGAAATATATATGTTGTTATTAGTTCTTGTAATCCCAACTTGCATTATGACTTATACATATTCAACTATTTGTTGGGAAGTTTGGAGAGTTATGGAAAGAAGAAATATAATGACCAGTAAAAAAGCGTAGGTATTTTTTAAATAAATTCATACATAAATAACATTATTTTATGGTAACAACTAAAGCACTCCGATGGAAACCGAATTTTTCGTATAATTATTGAAATTGAGCGAATTTTTGTTTTACTCTAAATAATTTTTGATAATCTATCAAAAGATAATTGTTTATAGACTGGTTTTGGTTTTGTTTCTGGAGGAAATTCCCTAAATTCTGTCTGTACCTTTAAGATGTATAATTTTTAAATTAAAAATATTTTTTCTTTAAAAAATTACATAAAATCTTAAATTAAATTCGAAAATTCGTTGTATTTCTGCAAGTTTACTTTAAACAATTGTATATTTGAAATAATTAATTGGAACACAGAAAACGCTCATTAAAAACAAAGGTATGGAAAATAAAGCTGATCTGAGTGAACTGGGTTAGTGTAAACAGTCTAAACTATTTTGAAATCTTTAAATATTTTGAAATTAATTTAAATTTTATTTAGATTTTGACGAATTACAACGTTACAATAAAAGAAATACCGTTAATATCATCTTAATTAATTGAGAGAATAAAAGCAATTAGAAGTTTTTATGCTTCATTACAGATTATCAAGAAGTCATACTATCCAAGTAGAAAACGTGGAAAGAATTAATTTGACAGATATCTCAAGAGTGAAGAAACCTTCTAAAACTCATAGAGATGATATCAAAACCGTCAAACAAGTAATATATATGCTGGTCGCTGTCGTCGTTTTGTTTGCCATTTGTTGGGGTCCACTGCTTATTGATAATTTGTTATCGGCATATGATATTATTCATGATGTAAAAATTGGCAAAACCAAATATATGTTGACTGCTTTCCATTTAATGGCTTATCTAAACAGGTAAGATTTATGAGAATATTTCCTAGTATATGTTTATTGTTCAATTTTAATAAATATTTATATTGAAACGATTTCTTGGATTATATCCAGAAATTCACAGAACTAATCAAGAAGTAAAACTTAACAGACGATCTTAATATTATCTGTAAAATTTTGAAATATAATTCTGTTTACTCAAATGACTTGTGAAATTTGAAGTCAATCCATTGATAGACTTCTTTGTTCATGAGTTCATTTCACAGATTTCAATAAAAAAGTTAATTTGTTGAAGAATATAAATAAAACATAAACGTAAATTTTGAGTGCCTAATACAATACTTCTTTCATTAAATTAAATTAAAAGGTATTGTATTCAGAATTTGATTAGTTTAATGGAAATATTTTGTGTGTAACGATAAATTAACCTCCTGTATATAAAATCAATTAAAACAACATTTGTCTGAATTTAAATTCTGAACATACATTTTTTCCGAATTTATAAGACGTTGAAATTCCACTAAAAATATTTAATGTGATACACTGTGAGATTTGTTTGCTTGTCTAAAAGTGTGTTTATTTTCAGTTGCATCAATCCTATAATATACGGATTTATGTCAAAAAATTTTCGTGACAGCTTTCAAGCTGCTCTTTGTTGCTTTGCCGAAACGTTTCAAGGTCAGAGAAATGCAAATCTTGTTAACAACAGTATTAGGCAAATATCAAGATCCGGATCACAAACTAGAAATACATCAATTAAGTAGTTTTTAAGATTTTTGATAAAATTTGTTTCATTTTACAAAATGCAAAGAGTCGCATATCTCTATTTGGAATTAAAAAACGCCTATTGATTTTGCTAATATTTACACTCCTGTTGTTTTAGTAAGCTATCCTTGTGAAATAATCACGTTTGGAATCATATCCCTTGTATACAGGTAGAGTCATCGATACCTAAGCCAGTTTATGCGAGTGTAACGCAAAGATATACGAGACAGTCGTGGAAACGAGATAGCATACAACAGTGACGTCTAGAGGTATGGGAAATCGGGTAACCGACCGTGCTTGTTAGCGAGCTGAGAGATATTGCTCGCGTTCAGTCGATCCAGCGCTTACCCAGCGCTTAGACAACAATGACAGACAAACTCAGTAACGAACGTATTACGTTGTATTGCTCTCTCGTTTCCACGACTTTCTCGTATATCCTCGTTTCCGTTGCACACGCATAAATTGACTTCGTAAGGTTTAGACGAGTACCTGTACATAATTATATGTATTAAAGTAGAGCCCGTTTAAGTTTAGAACTCGGATGCGTCATTAATTGATCTGCACTATAAAAGTCAATGTCTATAAGAAACTAATTAGTATTTAAACGTATAGTATAAAGTATAAATTATAAAACTTACCAAAAACTTATATAATTGGAAATTACGAAAAATATCAACGCTGATGGATTAAAATGTACTGAGTGATGCCAACCAAAGACGAAAACAACGAAAATTCGTTTCTACGCATTGATGACGTATCCCAGTTCTTAACTTAAACAGACTCTATCATATTTATTAAATTTATTATTATACAGAAATATTTAAAATTGTCACATATTACTTGTGTTATCGTTTGCGTATTCACAGTTTTATTTTGTAGGGTATTATCACTAGTTATTACTTATTCATGTTTAGAATAATTAAAATTTATCCATTTTGTAGATGTTATAGAAAGTTGATGTGTGTACATGTCCTGTTTTATATAATGCACCAATAATTTAATTCATCACTCTAATTAAATATAATTTAATTCGTGTATTTGTTTATCTTATTGTGGTATATTATTTAATATTATTTGTTACAGTCTGTATAAGAAATAATTTTAAACTTATAAACTTCATAAATACTTGCATGAATTTTGGTTCTTTTTTTTGTTTCTGAGAAACTTATTTGTTACTGTGATAAATTGATTATATATATAATTTATTCTGTACGTTTGTAATTTCGATATTTATTCAATAATAAAATTATGAAAATTCACTTTGTTTGACTTTTAGGACGCTGACAATCTCTAAATGAATAATGTTAACAACAAAAGTCTTAATTGTTTAAATAATGACTCTACACCCTTCACATTGCACCCCACACCAAGATCAGAAAGCATATTTTAAATAAAATTCCAATAGTAATCAAAAATACTTTATTAAATTTAAAAACAAAAACAAAATGCAACATATTAAAAATAATGAATATAGTAATATTTTTAATGTAATGATGTGATTAATTCCCTTATGTAAGTAGGGTTGGACATAAATATTTTAGCAAAAACATTACGATTCTTCCTAATATTTTCAAAATTACGGGCAACTTCATGAGAACGTTGCACAATACAATGAGGTAAACCTGCTAACTTAGCAACGTTAAAACCATACGATTTTGGACAAAGTCCTTCAGCCACTTTATATAGAAACGTAACACTTTCCTCAGAAACATCATCCTCATTTTCCACCATGCAAGCCTTGAAATTGAATATTAGTATGAATTATAACATTAACAAAAATTGCATACCATATGACCTAACTGTATGTCATCTCTTCCAGCGAAGTGCTCAACAAGTGTATGATAGTGTGTGGAAAACATAGAACGACATTTAATGTCTGTTAACTTTTGTACATAAGCCGTGGCGATAGCATTTCCATCGTGTGTGGAGGTTCCACGGCCCAATTCATCCAACAAAACAAATGAATGTGTAGTTGCATGTTGCAGAATTGTTGAGGCTTCTGTTAATTCAACTAGGAAGGTGGATTGACCTTTTAATATATCATCTTTGGCACCCATTCTGGTGAAAATACGATCCACCAAACTTATTTCACAAGATGAACATGGGACGTAACTTCCCTGTAAAATAACTATATAACTGACAATAAATTAGTATCCCAGTCTTACAATTTGCGCCATTATTATTATTAAAGCCACTTGTCGCATCAGAGTTGATTTACCACCCATATTTGGGCCAGTAAGAATTAAAATACCAGGCTTATTCTCCGTACCAATTTCGGTGTCATTTGGTACAAAATTGTCAATGTTTTTAATACATGGATGGCGTCCATTTTCAATTTTAATAATTGGCTAAAAGTATAAAGCTATTACGGAAGTAGTTATTTATATCAAATACCTTTAAGGAAAATGGTAAGATACTTGGTAATGATATATCGTGCGAGTATGTTCTAGCATATTCTGCTAGGGAACATAAAACATCCAAAATCATTAAACACTGAATTACAGCATTCCATTCTTCATACCTAAAATTTAAAAAAATATATATGTTTAATTTCTACTTAAATTTTAATCAAACCTATCACTGAATTTTTCAAAAATACGCCTGTTTAAATCTTGTACTATTTTTGCTTTCTCAGACTCGGCTTTTAATAATCTTGCCAAAAAATCCTTAAAAATATATAACCATATATTTGAATCCTCCATTTGCAGTCTTGCATTATTTTCATTCTTACCTTGGTAACAGATGTAGAATATCTCTTACATGGCTTAGAACCTTTTCTAATCCCTTCAAGCTTATATTCAGTAGTTACCTTGTGGCATTTATTTTCAGGAATTTCTAACTGGAAGCGTTTCTTATCATTTCCAAAGTATGAAATCTGCAAATTATACTTAAAAAATATAAAAAATAAAAAATCTGAAGACAACCTGACAACCAAAAAACTTCATTTGTTCTTTAAGATACTGATCAAGTTCTCTTTGAATTTCTTTAATTTCATCTTCAATTTTGTCATATTCTTCGTCAATACCAGACTGTGGTATTATTTTACCATCTTTTTCCGCTTCGTTTTGATCAAAAGCTTCCTTTAAGTAAAAAAATTTATAAAAATAATTGAAATCTGAAAACTTACCCGGAAGTAGCGTAATGTCTCTGTTAGATCTACAAACATTCCCTTTGGTGTATGTTGTGTTAATTTTTGTAACAAAAGAGACTCGCATCCTACAATTCAAAAATACTGACAAGAAATTTAAGTATGTAAATTGTACCTGCAAAAACTGTTGGCAATACTTGTGTTCTTTCAAAGCCATGAAATGTACTCAACAAATCAAATATTTTACGTTTAGAATATGTTTTGGCTTCGTAAAATATAGCTCGGCTGTCTGGGTGATACTGAGCACAGAAGCGATTTCCAAACATATGAATTCTAAAAATAAGATAAGGTGAAACTAAAAACGAAAAGTGTTAAATCTACTTAGCAAGTTGGCGTTCTAAGTCTGGAAGTTTGCTAAGAATTGTCCTTGCTTTCTGTAGGATGTCAGGCTTATTTAATAATTCATTGACTGCACGTTGACGTTCATTTATTTTTTTAACATCACACAAAGGGCGACAGATCCATTGTTGTAACAATCTAAATTATTAATTAGTATAAGAATATGTCAATAATATTAGTTACCTCTTTCCAAAAGCAGTTTCACAACGATCTAATATTTTTTGTAAACAACCATCGCCTCTTAAAAGTTTTAGATTATTAATGGTTATTGAATCTAAAACCATCGAGTCCCTTTTTATGTTTTCACCATACTGTAATGTATTATGCGGCTCATATACTTGAAATTTCTTCATGGAAAAAACTTGAATATCTAGATATGAGTCGGTTAAGAACCATAAACAAGCACCTAAAGCTTTCATAGTTAATTCATATTCAGGTTTACAAGTTTCTACAAAAAAACATGACCACATGTAAATTTTAATTTAGTTTAAAATTTTACCATCACACATCATTTTTTCTAGAATTTGTGGCCATTCTATATCACCATTTGCATCTTTAAAGTAACAACTGTTTGACAACTTTTTAATAGTAGTTGATGCACCATGAAATTGAGATTCAGAAGCGAGAGATTCTTTATGAATATTACTAAGATTCAGTTTTAAAATATCATTTGTTAAAGTACTAACATGATTGCGTTCTGTCAAAACCTGCAATAATAAAATGTTATTGATTCAATTTGGTCAAAATTAACATACCAATCCTGGAGGATATTCAGCAAACAAAGCAAGTAATCTGGAGCAATGTTTATCATCGTCAAATTCTGCCATATGAAATATACCAATTGATGTATCAATAAAACAAACTCCATATCGATTACATGACTTGTCAATTTTCTAAAAAATAAGAATGAGAATCCATGTCATTGCTTGCATAAAAATTACCTTTTCTGCAATAGCGAGCAAATAACATGGTAGAGGATTTTTAGCATCGGTTAATTGTGCCCCATAAATACAAGCACCTTTAGCTGAAATTTGACATATTTCTCGTTTAACAACTTTATCGAATTTTCCAGATTTTACTGTTTTGCAACGTTCAGCCATCATTTCTGGTGTTTCAGTTTGTTCGACACGAGCTACTTTAAAACCCTGTTCGATTAAAGAGGATGCCATGCGACCGTAAGCTTGCTCAGGAAATCCAGAATGTGCAAATTCACCCTAAAATCAAAGTTAATAAATTGTATAAATTTATCTAAGTAACTACCTTCATGTAAGTGAAACCTAAGTTATTAACACCGATAATAGCATCCATGTGATACAGTTCATAAAATTTCCCAACTTTGAAAAAAAGAACTGAATCCATATGTTTACTTTTCAAAATCCACCATTGACGCATAGCAGGTGTAAGTTTGTTTAAATATTCAAGAGGAACATATAGAGTATTTGAATCATAATCTGGATGCCCTGGCCTATTTTTATTAATATCACGAATTTTATCTGGTTTCAAAAAATCTAACTTTTCATGGAGCCATTGCACCTTAACACTTCCAAGTTCCCGTGGTGTGGATTTTGTAGGTGTTTGTGATCTTGGACTTTCACACTTTTCGAAATTAAAGGATTGCAAACTTTTTGGCTTTTTGTTCGGCACTTCATCAGCTGTAGATTCTGATTCCTTTGTCTTCACACGTTTCTTAGGTTTAACTGGAGTTATATCTTTTGTGTCATCAGAATCTGTATCACTATCGGTAATCAGTATACGCCTTCTTTTCTTTGTTTTGACTTGAGTTTGAATCGATTCTTCATCACTATCCAAATTATCTATAACAAAACAATCATAATAAATATGGAATATATAATATGATATATTAAACATTTTTGAATGGTAAAGATGTAAAACTTTCAATAATCATTCAACTTACCGTCCACACTGTCTATTTTACTTTCAGATTTTTCATTGCTAACCTCCAACTTCGATGAACCGGCATTCAAATTTGTAGGTTTTGATGCGCTTTTCGGAGATTTAAAATAATTGAATAAAGTATTCGATTGGGACGATAAACTACGTTTGGACATCTTGAACAACTCACCACAAATATGCCACAAATAAATATTTTATACACCTACGTAGAGACGCAATAAACTTTCCCGCAAAAACCAATTGTATAACATAGCAGCCAACGTAAAATGCAAAATCAAATTTATACAGGTTAACCAACAATGACATAAAATAATTAAAATTTTTTTTTCAAACAGTGTTATTAGTTATTAATATTAAATCACATATGCTTCAAATCTATTAAATAATTATAAGAATACAGTGAAAATGTATTTTAACTTTATATACACATTCAATATATTTAAATTAAAAATAGCATTTTAAACATGATACGAAATACGTTGTTAAATTTAACAAAAAATTTTTTTTGTTATCCCCACGTTTTAAAAAAATGGACTATGTGCTTATATTTGCAGTCAGTTAACGGCGAACATCGAAGAAGTAGAAATCGAAGCAATCAAAGCAAACTTAAGCAGTCTTATTAAATAATTTGGTAAGTATTCTTAGATTTATTTAAAATAAATTGATTATGCCTTGCATAAATCATAATTAGATTTAATTTTCTTTGAAATTTGGTGCAATTTTTATCAATAGAGAAACACGTGTTACATTTTATAAATTATTTTAATATATGCAGTTATATAATTATTATAAAGATCTTTGTATTTGGATTATAGAAAAATGCCATCGCCAAATAAAAATTGTTCGAAGAAGAAGACGAAGAAGTCGAAGGACGGACAAAAGAAAATAGTGAAAAAAGGGATGAAGAAATATCGTTCGTGCGACACTGGAAATTGTTGCAAACCGGTATGATTTTACAAATATTGTATCAATTTTATGTATTTCTTAAAACATATTTTCAATTTTATAGCCATTAAAAAGGCAGAGTTCTTATAAATGCCGTGGTGGCCGTTGCTACAACAATTCCTCTTCTTCTTCGTCTTATAGCAGCAGCGAATTAAGTTCTAGTTCTTCCGATTCCGATTCCGATTCTGATAGCTCGAGCTGCGATGTGTCCTATAAGAATTGTAATAGAAGAAAATCCAGTTGTGGCGGTTGTCGTTAACTTACGTATCTCTGGCATGATTTTATTTTTGATTTAACTATGTAATATTTATATTGTAATTTTGTAATTTGAATTTGGAAAATATTTAAATATTTGAGATTTTATATGTTTTATTTATATGTAAATTATTTGATGTGGTTTTGAAATAAAGAATATTTAGAATTTTTATTGCTTCTCAATTAGATTGTTCTTCTTTCCTTAAATCTTGCATCTCCCATTGTATTTTTGTAGTTTATTATGTACGTTGTTTTTCCACGACCAACAATCCTTTTATTTTCTCTATCATAAAATAATCATAATTTTTTCTCACTTATCAACATTCATATAACCGTTATGTACATTTCTAACCTACTTTGCTTTCATTTTGCTTTCATGCTGTGATCATTCTCTCCCTCCTTCAAAGAATATTCATTGCGTGAGATAAAATCTTAAGGTGGCCGGCAACAGTACATGGAAGCTTATGGGAAACATCTTTTTTATGGAAGAGTATTAGGAATCACTTATGAAACTCGACGTGTCTGGATTCTGGATTTCAAGATGAAACCCGACATCTATACCATGAAGCATTTCCTGAACGAAGATTGCCGGATGCCCGGACATTTGGTAGTTTTTTCCAGCGTCGTCGAGAAAAGACCATTGATTGTGGTCGCGAGCGAACAGATCGAATTTTTCAGAACAATAGCTTATTTTGTAATAAATCTGACAATTACATAATTTATCGCTAATGGATGTTCAAATAATTAATTTATGTGTATTTCAAAAACAACAGTATGTCAAATATGCTTTTTATTAGGATATAAGTAAATTATACATTTTTTTAAATATGTATTTATAATTTGATGTTATTGAAATATTTGTTGTCATCTTTGCCAGCTATGAAAAGTTCGACTTCTTCAACTCTGTAAAAAAATATGTTTACATACTGAATTGTTATAAAAAGTAACTTACGTTCTAGGGACTTTAGTTAGGTTTTCAATTCCATTGTCCGTTATATAAACATCGTCTTCAATTCTTACCCCACCAAAACCACGGAATCGGTTAAGAACTTCTGGTACCAAGAATGTAGAAAGCAGTGGATGTTCCAAAGCTTCATCCAATAACTGAAAAAAAATCAG
>JAFFZR010000654.1:0-24280 GCA_018397195.1 Lethrus apterus
AACAAAAATTTTAAAGCGCGACCGTTCCAAATTAATCTTCAACATTCTTCAATTAAAGAGTTTTAGAAGAAGAAACATTCCTTTTCATTTACTTTTTTCTTCATGAATTCAAATTCGTCTAATTTTCAAGTTTCTTCTCTACAAGTTTCGAAGAGTTCGATAATTTTGTGTCTAATCTTCTTCAAGAAACAGACTTCTATGATAAAACTCACAAAAAAATCCTTTTAGTCTTAATTTATGACGTCGGATCTTATTTCTTTAATGATGATCATAGAAACCTAAAAAAACCTACATAACCTACATAGCCAATTTTTCTCATTTATTGTGATTATCCAAAACAAAAAAATAAATAATTTATTTTTTACGACCCAATAACGAGCGTAAAACGCAGATGGCGCACACACACAGCGACCAATCTCGAACTAATCTGTCGCAAGACATAATTCCATCGTAATTACACGTTAGATTGGGTACGCGGATTTTTCTCGACTTTTTATTAATTTAATAGATTAATAATTCGCACGGAAAATGCCCGTTACGCGTGTACGTTTTAAAGGCCAATTTCGTAAACTCCATATGACGTAAAAGGCCGTCTAAAGAACGGCGGAATGATGTACGGACAATGATGGAAAAAGCAATGAGGAAGACGTAAGTTTTGACGTATTCGGTTTATCTGACGTATTAATCGGAATGCGGCGTTTCTGGACCATCTTTGCGAAAATTCTTTTGTAAGCGAGCGCGCGTCTCGAATTTTATAAATTATCGCGCGTTTCGGGCAACAATCCGCGGCAATCCGCTTTTCGGCGCGGCCAATAAATTGTGTTTTTAATTTAATACTTTTATGTTTACGAGCGTATTACGTTGCGTTATTCATTTATAAATATGATCGGGCCGTCGAGCATTCGTAATTATCGGAGTTTATTAACTTTAAATTGCGTTCGGTTGATTTGTGCTGCTATTTTTTTTTGTTGTATTTTTTTTTAATTAAAAAAAATTGTTACAGAAACAATTTTTTACAAGTTTTTAATTGTACAAAAAAAATTAAATTTAAGACAAAGGACCTGGCGTGCACTGATAGCTCAAATACGTAGACTAACCTTAGTTTCAAGGTTGTTATGCATCGTCAGTACGGCTGCTGTGAGCTTGTTTTGTCAATTCATTTTGTCCACAGCTGGCTTAAGCTGACGTCTGTGTACTGTCCAGACTGTTTGGGTTGCGATGATCACTTTTCATTCACCTACAGTTTCCTTATGGGCAACAAGCGGACAACGCCCACCGATAGGTGGAGCATCATTTTCAAATTAGCACTGCCGTGTTGGCAATAACTCGAAAACTAGGCAAGCAATGATCACTCACAGCAGCCACACTGACGACGGGTAACAACCCAGAAACTAACGTTAGTCTACGATTGCAGATCAAGCTCGTTTTGTCAAATGTATATACAAGTAAAAAATAGATACATAGATAGACTGATATACAGACAACGTAGATAATCTGATAAATATTTCCCCAACTGTTTAACTGTCTATCTACCTTGTCTACATATCAGTATATGTATCTATCTACTTGTCTATCCTCCTATTTTACGGTGTCTCTATTTATCAATCTATGTGTCTATTTGTTTGTATATTTTTAGATCTATCTCTCTAGTTATTTGTTCATTTATTTGTCAGTGTAATTTTTCTACCAATTTGTCTCCCTATTTGTCTATTCTTATATCTTTGTATCTGTCCATTGAATCATATAGATGCTTTATCTCCCTATTTATTTGCCATATCTTTGTGTGTTTAAATCAAAAATAGTAAAAATTGTTGAACGAAAAATAACGCCCAACGTGGGGTGAGCGGCAACGATTTTTTGACGAAAAATTCAATTTTAAACCTGAATTGTGTACTTTCCTGCTTCAAATCAAAAGATGGTTTCGGACTTAATAGTACTCGTCAGCATAACTCTATCAATCTATCTCTCTATATATATATATTTTTCTGCCAATTTATTTTTCTGTCTGTTAACCTATGTGTCTATACAGTGCGGTCTAAAACTTCCCCCCCCCATGATAACTTTTGAACGGTTGGAGATATTGTTATGAGAAAAAACAGGTCGATTTTTAATTTTTACGTACAAAATTTTTGTGTTGTCAAAAATTCAATACCGCTTCCGGTGAAACCGGAAGTGATATCAATTTTCTTATTTTAAATGGAACACCTGTATATTTTGACGTTTTTGAAAAGGCAACGGAGAGGCGAATCCAACGATTTATAGATATTTACTAATTAATTAGCTACAAAACAAATAATAAACAAATAAAAGCAAATCTTTATTACGAACTTCTGGCCAATTTTGCTTAAAAAAAATAACATATTACAGAAAAAAAATTATTGCTGCCTATCTTGCTACTTTTCAAATTAATATTGAACATATGCGGTATCGTTGGATTCGTCTCTCCATCGACTTTCCAAAAACGTCAAAATATACAGGATGTTCCATTTAAAATAATCACTTCCGGCTTCACCGGAAACGGAATTGAATTTTTGACAACACCAAAATTTTGTACGTAAAAATTAAAAATCGACCTGTTTTTTCTCATAACGATAGCTCCAGCCGTTCAAAAGTTATCATAGAGGGGGAGGGAGTACTGTTGGACGGCACTGTATATGTATGTCTATTTTGTTGGTTTATTATATACTTATTGGTTTTGATCTTGTACTTTCATAAATATAAAAAAAATCGAAAAAAATTAATAATGAAATAAATTTTCAGGTCCTCCGGATCCACCTAGCGGCAAACCGTGCATAGTCGCAGGTGTCGAAAGCGTCACCGTCACTTGGAGCAGTTCGCCGTACGACGGCGGAAGAATCGTCACGGGATTCGCCATCGATTACTCCCTGGTCGGCAGTGACGTCTGGACGACGGTGACGGAAAACTGCCATTCGCTAAGCCACATAATAAGAGGTCTCCAACCCGGCGGAAAATACGTGTTCCGGGTGCGTTCGCTCAACGTGCACGGATCGAGTCGCCCGAGTGCCGAATCGGAAATCGTCCAACTGGAAGAGCAAGGTAAGTCGTTTCACCGCATCCAAATTTTTTTTACGGTATTTCGTAGACGAATCTTCGTCCTTCGAGCCGCGGTTGGTCAAGGTGGAAGGCGGCGAGGAATTCAAGGCGCGTTACGACGTCCTCGAGGAATTGGGCAAGGGGCGATTCGGGGTCGTACACAAGGTGATCGACAGGACCACGACGCAGAAGTTGGCCGCGAAATTTATAAGATGCCGGACGGCGAAAGATCGGGAAAAGGTGCGAGAAGAAATCGACGTCATGAATATTCTGCGACATCAAAAGCTTTTGCAGTTGGCCGCGGCTTTCGACAGTTCAAAGGAGACAATCATGGTGATGGAATAGTAAGTATGTGGTTTGGAAAGGATCCATTTCACGAGGAACTTTTGTATTTTTATTGAACATTGACTAAGATCACATAAAGAGTTGATTGATTGATTGATTGATTAACCATTGGGTTTAATTTGATCGAATTAAAATCAAAGATGGGACAAAACAAAAGCGAAAAATATTTTGCTTTAATTCACACAAAAATTTAACACATATCGACTGTACCCAAGCCAACCTAATCCAATTCCAATAAACCCAAATCTAAGTTGTGTCATTCTCTTTTTAACCTCCATCCATTTTGTGACGTCACGAGTGTGACGTCATGATCAGCTGTCAAAAACTGTTCCAGAACTGTTTAAAGCTGTTCAAAAACTGTTTATAAGCTGTTCCAAGCTGTTCGAAAGTTATTCAAGAGATGTTCAAAGTTATTCAAAAGCTGTTCAAAACAGTTCAACCTATTCAAGATCTCAGCGCCCGTGACGTCACAAAAAGGGCAATTGTTAAAAGGATGGCTTAAGTGAATGGGATAGGCCATGTGGTTGCACCACCTACTATCCTCAATTCTCCAACAATTGAAATATCCAAGACGTCTCTCTCATGTAACGGTTTTTTGCCGTTCCCTTTGAATTAGCATCCCTTGAATTTTATTCGCACGCCACCATATTTGTAAGAATGAGACCGAGTACATTCTTCTAAAAATAAATACGAATTCGATTCATTCGTTTCAGTATATCGGGTGGCGAGCTTTTCGAGCGCGTGGTGGCCGACGATTTCACCCTGACGGAAAAGGATTGCATCCTTTTCATGCGACAGATCTGCGAAGGCGTGGCGTACATGCACAGCCAAAACGTCGTCCATCTGGACTTGAAACCCGAAAACATCATGTGCCACACGCGGACGTCGCACGAAATAAAAATCATCGACTTTGGCCTCGCGCAAAAGTTGGATCCGGGCACGCCGATCCGTGTTTTGTTCGGCACGCCGGAGTTCATCCCCCCGGAAATCATCAACTACGAACCGATCGGCACGGAATCGGACATGTGGTCTTTGGGCGTCATCTGTTACGTCTTGTAAGTTGGCTAGTTAAATACCGTCTCGAAAAATTGTATGTTCGTAAAAATTGGGTATTTTCACAAATTGGGTTTTAGGTTATCTGGTCTGTCGCCGTTCATGGGCGAAAACGACGCCGAAACGTTCGCCAACATAACCAGAGCCGATTACGATTTTGAGGACGAGGCTTTTTCTGCGGTGACGCAGAATGCTCGAGATTTTATTGGGGCCCTTCTGCTCAAAAGGAAAGAGTAAGTTTTTTCGCGAATAGCTATTTCCTTTGTTGAGGTTTTTTAAATTGGATTCGGAGTTCATTTATTTATTTGCTTCATGATTTTTTGTTCTGTTCTGGTTTTCTCAAACCATTCAAGCCAATCATCAACAGTTTATTTTTCATCAGTAATTTGGGTTCGAATTTACTTTTGAATACAAAGTTAGGTTCGAAGCTTTTCTTCAAAATTTTTTCGAATTTGAAAAAATGGGTTTACGATTGTTTTAAAAGCAACCCATTAAAAAAAATATGGTAATCTAAGTAAAAAAATACAATGAAGGTCGTTTAAAACCATTATTGATTTCTCAGAAAGAATATATTAATAATTTGTGGGCTCAACGTTAGTTTTGAATACAAAGTTGGGTTCAAAGCTTTTCTTTACTAAAAAAATTCACAAAGTTGAAAAAATGGGTTTATGATTTTTTCAATCCAATTCATTTCAAGAAAGTACCCAACGTTGTTTCTAGTTAAAATTCAAGCACGTGAACATGGCTAATTTTTTAGAAAAATACTTTGACGAAATTTTAGGTTTATCAGTTATTCAACTATTCAAGCCAATCATCATCGATGATTTTCGACTCCAAATTGAGTCTAAAAATATTCATCAATGCCTTGGGTTCTATGTTAATTTAAAACACAAAGTTGGGTTCGACGCAATTTGTTAAATCACAAAGTTGGGTTCGACGCCATTTGTTGGCTTTGGAATGCCCTTTAAAGTCAATTTTAAAAATTGTAAGATTAACTTAACTCCAACCCAAATACTTTTTCAAAATCTCCAGCAGTTTAAGCTGAACCAATCCTATAGAACTTCACCCAACTTGGGTACTAAAATCGTTGTGATCCTCAATTATATATTTCAAAAATTTAACAATAAATCACATTAAATTCCAATTCCAATAGGGTTTAGGGGACAACTAATTTAAAAAGACTTGACCATTTATTGATCGACTCAATTTATATGTTTTTTTTATAGAGAACGTTTATCTGCCGAGGAATGTTTGAAGCACACGTGGTTGGATCCAGAAAACCACGTGGAAAGAATTGTGATATCAACGGACAAATTGAAGAAATTCATCATTCGTAGAAAATGGCAGGTACGTGCGTAAAAAAATTGCATGTTTGTTTTTGTTTGTTGTGTGCATGTTGTGTTTTGTTTGCTTAGAAAACGGGCAATGCTATAAGAGCCCTCGGTAGGATGGCGACTTTATCAGCAAGTAGACGTAATTCGAGCACAAATTCATCAACGAGCAATCCACGTCCTTCGATTTCTGTGAATGCCCGAATGTCCAGCCTGAACGAAGAAGAAATGCCCCAAACCAAAAACCCTAACCTCAACGGTAACAAATGTGATCCAAAACCTCAGAGAAAATTCGAGGAAATCAACAACAAAATCAACGAATCGGCGAATGGGAAAGACGAATTGTACGATAAGAAAGCGACACGAAGTCGAGTTTGCAGCGAAAGAAGCGACAGCGGAATCAGCGATTGCTCCACTCATTTGACGTGTTCGTGCACGTCGACCCCTTTACTTGGAAAAAAATTCAAAATCAACGAAGAACCCGAACACAAATTCGAGGCGAAAATCAATGGTAAAATCCAAAAGAACGTCGTTGAAAAAATTTCCACGGAAATTGGCGAAACTGGTAATCTTCCTTTATCAAAATCGAACTCGGTCAGCAGTGACGAAGGTCAAAATTTTTCGCAAAATCAATTTGAAAACGACGCGAAAATGCACGAAACAAAGCTCGAAATTACCCTTTCGAAACCGGATCTTTATAGACTGAGTCCGGATTTGCAGACAGGTAGGTTTGTTGCTTTGTCGTTTGAAGTTTGCTCCGATTGTGAAAATCGAAAATTTCATGTTTTTTTTTTCGCAGGCAAAACAACGTCTTCGTCAGACTGCGTAAAACGCATCTATTCGTCGTCGCCGGTGGCCAACGCCATAAAAAAATTCGACCAATTGGAGTCTTCTTCGTCACAATCGCGACCCCTTTCCAAATCAACGCCCAACACCCCCGTTCCTAGTCACAGGCGCCTTTTCTCGCTGGATAAAATCGCACCGACCAAATTTTATCCGCTTTCGCCTTCGCTGACGCGCAAAACCGAGTCCTTCATGGCGAAAGAGCAGAACAAATTCAGTCCGAACGTAAAGACGCCGAGAAAGGACGGCTCGAAGGACGGAAAACCGAAAAACGAGAGTTTTCGGAAAGCCGCCGCTTTTTGGAATCAAAATTTAAATTAATTTCGACGCAGCTTGCGAAGACATGTACATATATGACGCGCCGAGTTAGTGCCTTAATTTCTAAGGAAATTGTTTTCTAGTTTTAGCTCAGGTTTGTTTTCAATTTATTTTCGTGTCGTCGGCTATGCGTCCGACGACAAATTGTAATGAATTAATGACTTAAGATACGAAAAAATATATAAAGATGGAGTATATTTATTCAAAAATTGTTGTATTTTGCATCCAACCTAATCCCACCATCAATCGCTTAATAAGAATTTAAGATGAGCTGCGCTGACGAGGTTTTAAAGTCTGAAACTGTGAGGAAAAAAATGGGTCAAATGTGAACCCAATATAAACGATCTTTTTACTTAGGTTGCGTTGGGATGAATTTTATAATTTATATGTTAGATTTGAGTTTTTAATTCATAATAAATTATAAAATAATAATAATAACAATAATAAATAATAAACTTGGTAATAATTATCTTTTTATTGTTTATTCTGTATGTATTACCATATAAAAATTACTGGCAACATATTTTAAATTTTCCTCTAAAATTAGTTCACCCCGCACATAAGAGATGGCGCTTCAAGGAACTGTTAATTTTCGTATATTCGTTCAAATTTGTTTCTGCAGTGGCATTCATAGATGGCGCCCATTTACATAAAAGAACGTAATTTTTCACGTGTTTTTTATTATTTATTTTTTTTTTTTTTGTTTAAAATTTACATCATAAATGGGTTTAGCGATATTTAGCCAAAATGTTCCCTTTTATGAAAATTAAACTCAAATCTGTTAATGTTTTAGTTACAGAGTGAGTCTAAATGACAACATAGTCAATTATTTAGAATCACTCCGTATAAATTTGTTAATTTTTTGCTTTCGCTTTTCAAATCTTTTAAATTCAATCACTCAAAAAAAAAGCAACAAAAATTAAAAAACTTTAATTCCTAAAATTACATTTATAAAAAAAACTTATCTTCGTTTCAGTCTTATCCAAACTCCCCCTTTCGCGCGGAGCGTTATCCTGTACAACAGTGAAAGTTCCTTTCCGGGACACGGCGAAATTTGAAACCTCCTCAAAACCGTCGACAAAATGGTCTTCATTTCGATCAAAGCGAACTTGTAACCGATACAATTCCTCGGCCCGGCGCTGAACGGTATGAACGCGTACGGATGTAGATTTCTCGCGTTTTCCGGCGAAAATCGCTCCGGGTCGAAGGCCTCCGGCTTTGGGTATATGTGGGCAAGACGATGTGTTATAAAAGGAGATATGAAAACACTACAGCCGGAAGGAATTGTGTAAGAACCTGAAAGATTTTTTTAAATTTACACAAAATCTTGGGAATTGTGGGGACAAGAAGGTAGTTTACACCTCAACCCGATGGCTCAAATCTACTACTCAAGAGGTTACAAGAGTCTCCTAAATTACAATGCAAACAAATTTTATCTAAAAAAAAAAACAAAATTAAATGGTTATTCTATATTTTAAAAATCGGAAATTGGCTAACCGTCCAGTTTTTGTGTCTAAACCCATAAATTCTGTTCAAAAATTTCCTTGAATCAAAACGACAAATTAAATCCAAAAATTCCAATTTGCATAAATATCTAATTTAAAGACTGGTTTAAAATGGTAAAATAAATGGTTTTGGAATTGAGCAAACCCAAAAAATATTTGGGATTAGTTTTGATTTACAAACGAACCCAAATTATAGTTTAATGTCAAACCCAACCTAAATCTGATCTAAAAAACAGTGAAGTTTTTTATAACAAAATATTTTCACTCTTTAAATTAAATATATTTTGGGTTGGAATGAATGTCATTTTAAGAATAATCGACGCAACGTGCCTAAAATAAAATGGCTGAAGCACAGATTTTGTTTGAGGTTCGTTCGCAAATCATTTTGGGATTTAAAAGAAAAAAAAATAATTTTAAAACCTACATCTCTTTTTAAAATAAAATGAGATTTAGTTTGGATTCAAACCTAATCAAATTAGTTGGGATTATTTTCTGATTTATGGATAAATCCCAACTGAATATGTTTTGACATATTTTAGAGATGGACGCTAATCGTTTTGAAATTTATGAGCAAACCTTAATTTGTGTTATCGTTTTTATGAACAAACCCAATCTGAACGTGTGTTTAAAATATTTTGATGACAAACCCAACCCAATCTTTGGGTTTATAATTTTAATTATAATTTGATGCTTTAAGTGCCAAATTCAGTTTGGATTTATCCTTAAATTAAGAAGAGAAAAATACATTTTATTTGAGGGAATTTAAGGCAGATTCGTTTTTGGGTTTATAACTTGAAACCCAAAACAAAAACTAATTATAAAAACAAAAATATACCTTGTAAAAGATTTTTAAATTAAAAACAAGTTTGGTTTAAAGGACCGATTTAATGTGGATTTACGGATAACCTCAAACCTCTTTAAAATTATTTCAGCGCAAACTGGGTTTGTCCATAATTCCATTTTTAATTTTATTGGGTTTAACTTTAAATCCAAATTAAATCTGACTTTTAAATCAATTTTTTTAAATTAATTTGGGTATTTGGGTTTATGCCTGAATAAAATAAAAAATATTTATTTATATATTTAGGGTTTATCGGAAAAAAGTTTATGGTGAAAATCCTAACGGGTTTTAAGTCTGGAAAATAGGACTTTTGGCGCTTTTTCCCCCCAAAAATTTCTTACAAAAGTATTTTTATTTATTCCAACGTTACCAATGTTAACATCACCGGAGATTTTCCTGGCAATCATCGGTACGCTCGGATTCAGTCTTAAAGTTTCCTTAACGCACTGCTCGAGATAAACCATTCGTTTGATATCGTCGATTTCCGCCATCCTGTCCGATTTTCCGAATATTCCGCGCAATTCCTCGTACGCTTTCGCCTGCACCTCTTCGTTTTTAGCCAAATAGTGCATGGCAAAGGCCACGCCCGCCGCCACTGAATCTTGACCCTACAAAATATACATTAAATTCGGAAAAAAAATCACAGAAACTCACCGCCAACATGAAAGTGCACAGTTCGTTTACGATTTCCTCGTCGGAAAATTCCGGGTGATTTTCCGATATTTCGATGAAGATGTCCAATAGGCTTTTATGGGTGGCGGCGACGGTCGACTGTTCGGTTCTTCTCTTACACAAAATCTGCGATGAAAATTAAAATGAAGAAAATCACACCTTTGTAATTTTATGGAGATGAAAATGTGACATGCATGTCGGTGGGCCGGTTTCGAACTTTAGTATCAGCACAGCATGAAACTCGTACGGCTCGAAGCTCGTAAATTGCGCAAATTGTAAACGGTTTTTTTCAATAAAAATCGTTAACTTTATTAAAAGTGGTATTTTTTGAAAAATTAAAAATGTTCTTTGTGCGGTTTTCAAAAATCCACAACACACCGTCGAGATTGAAAAAAACAAAAGAGAGATTCCAATTTTTAATTTTTCACGGGAAACCGCGTATTTTTTTGGAAAATTGAAAAAATTATTAAATTCTGAATAACGTAACGTAAATAACGTAATTAATAAAAGTTGGCTATGGACATGTAAATAAATACCTCTTTAAGTAAATTTGCTTGCACAGCCAAATTTTAGAAGTTTATTTTCAACTTTTTGGGTTTATTTTCAACTTTTTAGGTTTATTTATAAAATAAAAAATGCATTATATTGAAAATTTAATAGGCTGTTCAATTATTCAATAAAATAAAGTTTGCTTTTTTTAAGAAAAATAGGTATTCTTTTGTTTTTTAAATGGCGTCTTTGTATTGTTTGGTTGGAAAACACAAAAAAAAATCATTGTAAAATAGATTTTGATTTTTTGCAGAAATTTATAAACATATATAAAGCTACTTTATTCATTTATTAATATTTATGTATAAAAAAATATATATTTATTTTTTTTCAAAAAGTGACTTAGTATTGTTGAGGCCAAACTAGAAATTTTCGGACGTTTTTCGGATGTTTATAAAGAATATTTTCCTTATTTTTAGGAGGGGAACACGCCCTTAAAATTTTGCTCATTCGATCCGTAACACCCTGTATATACAAAATGTACCTTTTTAGTGTATTCTTGCAATTTCTTTTTTTGTTGGAGTTCAGCTTCGGCCAACGAAGTCAACTTGTACAAACCGTCGAACAAAAACCAAGGTTTTTTAATTCTCATTGGTACCGTCATTTCCCCCCTGAAAATTATAGATTGCAATTGTTACATAAAACTCGAACGACGTACTTCCTAAACGGGGACTGTTCCTTGAGTGCTTTTTCGTCTAACGTTATTCCCAAAATTGTTTCTAAAAAAAAGTTCTAGATCGAAATTATTATTTTTTTTTTTTTCAAAATTACCGTGCAATATATCCAAGACGCAGTCGTTGATAAAAATGGTCGCGTTGACCTCATGAAGATTTTCCAATTTCCTCACCTGTTGCTTCGCGCTGCGCGCAAAACTATTAACATACCAACGTAACACGTTCATGTGAAAATACGGCTGTATCAATTTCCTGTTTCGTTTCCAACTCGACCCTAAAAATTCCCTTCGTCTTGACCCTATCAATTCTTCGAATCGCGCGAACTCACCGTTGTTGGATATGAGGCCTTGCCCGATGAAATTGTGCATGAAACCGTAAATGAAATTTTTATCGACGTGCGTTTTCGAACTCAAAATCAGTTGGACGTCTTTCGGATCCGCCAAAAAAACGGTCGGTATCAACGATATCCAAGCGCGAAAAATCCTACCGTATTGTTCGTAACACGTGCTTCCTAGATGTACCAATTCTACAAAAAAAAAAAAAAAATACGAATTTTGGAAAAAGAAAATGGCGAAAATTACTTTTGGTGTCGGTTATTAAAAGGGCGTTTCCTACGATTGGTAAAGCTGGAGGTCCTAGTAAGCGCAAGGCTAGCCACGCCGATCTTGTCCACGATTTGAAATACAAAAGAAACAAAAGAAGTGCAATTACCATGGAAATGAACAGTTCCGTTTTGAAACACAACATCATCTAAAATAATAAAAATTGTTTATATATACATATATTATATAGAATTTTCCTATGTTCCATCGAATGTTAATATTACAACGAATATAAATAAATATACCAAAAAAAATGTTTCAATTTGTACGTTACATAGTGTTTTATGTTGCATAGTTGGTATTATTATTTTTCATTATACATAGACATAGAATTTTTTGTCGGTATGGATTCTAGCGAACCTCGAAAATTGCGCAACCTGTATACAGTTATTATCAAGAAAAGTCGTTAATTACTTTAAAATTGACCGTTTTGAAAAATTAAAAAAATTATTTCGTATGGCCTTTGGTCCGCTTTCCAAAAATCTACAACCCGTCGCCGAAGTTGAAAAAACAAAAGAGTGACGCTACTTCAGACGCGACTTCAAACTTTAATTTCTCTCGAAACACTGTGTATTTTATTGGAAATTTGAAAAGATCACGACGAATCCGACACAATTGTTTTTTTTTCTTTGGAAATAAATAAACTCGTAACCGTAAATAATGTAATTAAAGTAGGCGGTGGAAATATAAATATAAGACGAGATTCTAATGCGAACCTCGAATATTGCGCAACCTGAACATAGTTATTTTCAATAAAAGTTTGTAATTTCTTTAAAATTGACCGTTTTGAAAAATTAAAAAAATTATTTCGTATGGTCTGTTGTGCACTTTTTGGAACACGTCGACGAGTTTGAAAAAAAAAAACAAAAGAGGGGCGCAACTTCAACTCTTAATTTTTTCGGAACTTGTATTTTATTGGAAAATTGAAAAAAATACGATGAATCCGACGCAATTTTTCTTTTTTTTTTCCTTTGGAAATAAATAAACTCGTAAGCATAATGCAATTAAAGTAGGCGTGTTTTTTAAGAAAAAAATATCTGAAATGGTTCTTTTATTTTTAAAAATGAGCTTTGTGTTGTAGACGTTTGAAAAGAGCGCAAAAAATCATTCTAAATCAACTTTTAAATATTTTTGATATGTTAACTATGACAAAATTAATGAATGTGGAACACCTAAAACTTTCATTGGATTGTGCTAAATGTGTTAATTTTTTTAATTCATTTTTTATTTTTGACTCATTTCTAGTTGAAAAGAGAAGCCTTAACACTTTCATTTCTATTTTAATCGCAAAAAAAGCCGAATGATGGAAATTTAAATCCCTTTTAATTTGAAAATTAATAAAATTATTCCAGAACATTCTAGAATGTTGTTAACATAAAGTAATAAAATTGCTGATTATAAAATATTACTTTAAATTTTCAACTACAATCGAGCAAGATATAGTTTAAGAATTAAAAATAATTTCAATATTTTCTTTACAAGCTTACCGTCTAGAACTTCAAGAAAACTTGCGAAAGTTGGACGACACAACACATTCATATTAAAAAATATAAAAATAAAATTGTGAATAATAATAATAATAGAATAGAAACCTTCAATATTCGATGAGACGTCCTTGCACAATATCAGAAGACGAACACGGAAAAACTGTTTGTTTATACGCACTTACGATTACGATAGATCATACTCCTCTGGTGTTTTAATCGCGAAAAACGCGTGTCTTGCATTTATATATGCAAAGCTGCCAATGACCACCGGACGTAAAAATTTCGAACTTTAAATCGCGCGCAAGCAACGATTTTTAAAATTTGATAAATTTCTTGCTATTAAGTCGCTAATTAAATTTATAATAAAGAGCCTTGTGTATATTTGATTGAAAATTCGAGGTTTAATATCCAAAATACAAAATAACAAATTAGTTTACATAAATTTCTAAATTTACTCTGAGCCATACTGATCTTTATCAAACGATAATCCAACTTTATAAGGAAACATTTTTATTATTCTTGAGACGTATATGAATTTTAGGATTTCGTTATTCTTCTACAATAATATAAACATGAATTATTTATATCATATCGGCGGACATTTTTGTTGTTAAAAATTCAAGGTTGTTTGCAGATCGTTTTTTTTGTCCAAATTCCATTAAGTTATTATTTTTTTGACAAAGTTGTGAAAACCAAAACCTGCAGATCTGGTTCCTGAATGTATAAATTTAAATACATCAACTTAATTAGCTCATCTATGTGTAATTTTTAATGTGTACTTAGTTCAAGGTAAAAAAATTAAATGTCACGGCACTTGACAAATTGAACCTGACAAATATTTATATAAAAAAAATAGATTGTATCAAAAAACCTCTTAAATAAATTAATTTTTAACTGAAATATTAAGGATTGGATAAAACAATTTTATTTGTAATTAAAAGGCGTATGTAATCTATGCATACATGCATAAATTTAAAATTCATCTAGCATCCACTCCGGCATACTTTCCAAGCATTTCCATCGTTAGTCAAACATCACACGAAGGAATACATTCTTGCCTCGTTATTTATTTAAAACGACGCAAATAATGCAAAATTGTTTATAGTTTTATTTTACAACTGGTAAATCAAAAAAACAACGTCGTTAATTATAAAGCAAACGGTTTATTGTTTATTATATAACATATTTTTATGGTCGTAAAAAATGTTGTTTACCGACATCTTCTAACTGGTTGTTACACAAAATTACAAATACGAAGTGACACGCTATGAATATACAATTTTATTTTATGTGCTTTTATTTGTGTGAACGAAAAGGAAACTTGCGTTTACAATTCTTACTTTTTTTAAAATTATGTGTCCGCCTACCACGTATGCAACCCGGCATAATATAATGTATACATGGGTGTATACTCTATGTGTGTATTAGTTCTTTCTCGTAGATATTTACAAATAATTGATGTGTAATATGTAACGAATCAGTGAGTTGTTTAGTAATCGATCGATAATAATTTAAAATGAACTTATATGTTTAAATTTAAATTAAATGTTTTAATAATTTCTAATTTATGGTTTTTTTACGCGCCATCTATCGCGAACAGTATGAATCACAACATTTCTTTATGTGGTTAATTTTTCGATTTTTAATTCGAAAAAAATGCCTCAGGGAAGGCGTAAAACACCGTTTAGCGGAAAAGCGAAAAAAGAACAGCTTAAGGCGAAAAAACAGTCCAAAGAATTAGGAGGTATGTACAAAATCCAAAATTTGACATATACATAACCTCATTTCAGCCGGTTACAAGAAAACTTTACTTGTACACAAATCGGACGACGAAGATGACACAAACACCGGCATACAAAAGGTAAACTATCAACCGTCGAAAAGTAGAAATGTCAACAAATACGTATTACAATTTCATAAAGAATCCGACGCTGAGATTAAAAAACGAAAGGAAATAGCTAGAGGTTCATTGGAGAAAAAGTCCGAAAAGGATTTGGAAATCAGCGATGATTATTTTCCCAAAGAACTCGATTTTCCAAAACGGCCAGCTTGGTCGTACGATATGTCTTTACAGGCGTTGGAAGCCAAAGAACACAAATATTTCATGGTAAATTCATCTTCTGTCGTTATTTATATTTATTAAGTTATTTTAGGAATATATTGATAATTTAGAGAAACAATTCAATTGGTCAGATTTAAGTTTTTTTGAGCTTAATTTGGAAACTTGGCGTCAATTGTGGCGAGTTTTAGAGATGTCTGATATAATCTTGATCATTGTCGACATACGTTTTCCGGTAAGTTTCTTTGATATTAAATACTATTTTTAACACATTTTTTTAGGCTATGATGTTTCCACCTTCACTTTATGAATACGTCACAAAAACGTTAAACAAAGAAATGATTTTAGTTTTAAACAAAATTGATTTAGCACCGGCTTCAGTCGTCGCCGCATGGAAAAGCTATTTCACCAAAAAATATCTACAATTGCATTTGGTCATGTTTACAACGGTGCCCGGTTATAATTTAATGGGAAAACAATCGGACAAGGCTGGTTTACAAGTGCGACGTCGAAAAGGCAGACTAAGAATGGCGGCCGAAGGTACCCAATTACTTTTCGACGTGTGCAAAAAAATAGTCGGTGAAAACGTCAATTTGAGTTCTTGGCAACAAAAAATAAAAGATGAAACATCGTCGGAATACGACGAAGACGATTTGGAAATCGGCGAGACTATCGAAGTTAAAGCTGATACGGGATATTTCGAGCATAAGAAATACACAGATGGGATTTTAACAATTGGTTGTGTTGGGCAACCAAACGTCGGAAAATCATCGTTGATGAACGCAATTATGGGAAAGAAAGTTGTGAGTGTTTCGAAAACTCCCGGTCACACGAAACACTTTCAAACGATTTTTTTAACGTCGAATGTACGACTGTGCGATTGTCCGGGTTTGGTGTTCCCTTCGAAAGTACCCAAACCCATACAGATAATCATGGGGAGTTTTCCGATTGCTCAGTTGAGGGAACCATTCACTACAATTAAATTTTTAGGTGTGTAATTTGTTTTGTAATTTAATAATAATGTGTTAGCTCTACGAGGCAAGTTGGCCCATGGCTTAATCGATTGTCGCCTTCCACTGTCTCCTGTCCTTAGCCTTCCTTCTCCATCGGGAAACTTCCAGCGCTTCTATATCCTTTTCCACTTCATCCCTACATCTTGATTTGATCTTTTTCATCTGAGGGTGCATGGAAATTCACCAGCGTGATTTTTTGATTTTTCCCTCTTAGCCTCAACAAGCAGATATTTTCCGATATTGTCTTAAAATTTATTATGCTTTCCCTCAACCTCTTGTTAGGAAGCCCGTTCCCAGCATTTTTTTTTCTTCCACTATTGATGAACCCATAGTCTTCTATTTCTGTTGTAAATTGCCTCAACTGTTTTGTTTCTTGCAGTGCAAAAATATCAAATTCAGCCCCCCCCAACCTCCTTATATGCTTCAATTTTCCGTCCCCAAATGTTCCCCTCACGTTTCGAGTTCCTAGCTTGATATACTCCTTTCGTTCTTTTATTTTTATACTTTTGTAAATGGTTTTAAATAATGAAAAAAAATTTAAGCTGAATACATTGATTTACCCAAATTGTTAAGAATCAATCATCCTGATGGTGATGACGAGTGGTCAGCGATGGATATCTGTGATGGTTGGGCCAAAAAACGAGGTTACTTGACTGCCAAAGCCGCTCGATTGGATTCGTATCGTGCTGCTAATAGTTTATTAAGAATGGCTTTGGATGGGAAAATTTGTTTATGTTTCATTCCCCCAGACTTTGTTGCTAAAAAAGGTAAATGTTTGGTAAAAAAATTCACACGTTTTATGTTAGATTGTTGTAGCTTATTGGGAAAATCATCCCGATGTGTCAGTTGTTAAATGGATTCAAGCGAAAATTGACGACAGTCCCGAGGATTGTCCATCAGATGTTGATGATGACGATTGTCATCCGTCGACGTCTGGCAATGTTAAACATTCACAGAGTGAAGACAGTGAAAGTGAAGGTGATATTCGTGTAAGCACTAATAAATTTGCAGCTTTAAATATGGATGCGTAATGTACGTTGCTCATTTTAAAAAAATAAAAATAATTTATTGCGTTTATACATTCGAATAATTTGTTTATTTTCACGTCGAAATTATTTGAATTTTATCTTTTTTTTCTTCGATTCTTGCGCAGGTGCTTCGTCTTCGGTACTTGCGGTGAATTGCATGATGACTTCTTTACTTTTAGCTTTGATGAATTCTCTCGTTGGAATTTGCGAATCTTCAACTGTTATCCCTTCGATGAGACCCTCTACAAATTGCAAATTTAAATTAAAGTTGATTTACATCTCAGTGTTCTATCTATCTAAAAAAAATAGTCAAAGTAAGCCATGAACAAAAATCAGCATGTCTTTACTTAAACTATTTCTTTCTTAATGTCAAATTGACGTTTGTCGAAAATGCTGTCCAAACGAATCAAAGCTTTTCTTTTAGAATCCATTTTAGAAATGGAAATGAAACATGATTGGCAATATTCTTGGGTTGCCTGTTATGAAGAATTTCAGGAGCATTTTCCTATTGAAGCAACTGAATAGACAAAATTTTTGATAAACGTCAATTTGACATTAAGAATAAATAGCTTTGACTAATTTTTTTTTCGATCACACTGTATATTACAAGTTGGATAAAATTTGTGACATGCAAACCTCCATCATCGATAACAGCTGACGTATCAATAATAGAACTTCCGGCAAGTACCAACTTTTCATAGTAACTCTCAGCCATGTCCTTCTTGAGACCTTGCAGAGGAGGCACCGATTGCGCTGTAGTAGCCAATAGTGACAACTTGGTACTCAAAGTCGCTATTATTTTCAAACCATCCTCTTCCATTTTATCCGGTTCGGAAAGTAGTTCTACAGTCATCATACCTGCATGTACTTTTTTCTTTTCACCGGGTAACGCTACATTTTTGACCATTTGAAGCAATTGTTGTAGCGACCTACGTACCACAACCAACAATTGTCCTCTGCTTACAATTGTCTGGCTCATTTGTTTGATATCTTGCTTTGTCGCCGCCAGGCCTTCTTTAATGTTTTTCTTTTCTTCTTTGTATCTAACAATTTTAAATCGTAGATCGTTGCGTTTTATTTATGCGACTTACTCGAAAGTGGTTTCGTTCATCGTGTAAAGCATGTCGTAATACATGTACTCTGCGTGTGTGGCTTTGTTTATCAATGTATCTCGATTGACTTCGCCTTTATCGACCAATTCCCTTAATCTTTCAAATTGTCGATGTTGTTCCTGTATGCTGAAATATCATAATAAAGAGCCTAAGATTTGAACTAAATGTTTACCATGGAAATACGTCTTCAAATTTCGTCACTTTGGTCGTTTCTTCCAGACGTTCAAAGATGTTCTTCGTAAATTCCAAATCGCTCATCATGTCCAGTTCACTTATCGTTCGATACTGCGCATGATAACAGCCTTCGGCCACGTTCAAGTCGCTCTGAAAATTGAAACAATTTTAAAATCGACGCTGCAGTCGAAAATGCACGCACGTCTCTCCTGATCAACAATCTGAGTTTCTTGTTAAGTCCTCCGACCGTTCCTTTGATCGTTTCGAGTTGTCTGTCCCTGTCTTTCATGTCGAGTTTGACGAACTTTTCCAATTTTTTAAACTCCGTCTGTCGATCGTCCAAATATTCGGTGGCCAATTGGCCCAGTTGGACTGTTCGATGCATGCATTTACCTTGTAGGTTCGCATCTTGTCGCAGCGTTAAAAGCACGGCGTCGAAATATATCGCATCCTAAAAAGTTTCGTTTCATTGAAGTAAAAAAATAAAAAAAAATTTGTTACGCACTCATAATTATAATTATGGTGTATACAGTCCGTTCTACAAAACGGGCCCGAGACTATAGCGGGTTCAATTGTGATTCAATCACCAACAAACCATATATGTTATTAAATGGGACAGTCTTAGCTACAACTTGGCGAAAACAATTCTTTATTAAACACCTTCATTTATTTGTTATGACGTCATCGCCATTTTTTTTAAATGGCAACCTATATTTTTTATTTGTTATTTCGCTATGATTTTTAATTTTGTTTTCAACGGTATACAATTTTAAATAGGTTGCATAAGAAAAAAATCAAGAAAAACGGCCTTACAATTTTAATAGAATGATCAATGAAATTAACAAATTAATCCAACTAATCCATTATACGGGAAAATGTTACTAAGAAAAGTCGTTCATAATAAGAAATTGTGTCCCTATACAAAATTTCAGAAAGATCTACCTACTTTGATCAAACCGTGATTAAACAAAACAAGACTATATATATATAATGACAACAAGTGATATAGCAGACGTCACCCGATGTTACAGCTATCACCGAAAGGTGAACTTCAAGATGTCTTCAATTACTGATAAGCGAAAATCGTTTATCGGAATGTTGCTTTGTTCTACAACTTTGTATATGACGTGAGCATTTACCATTGAACTGTCTAATAAAACATATATTTTAGTTGCAAAATAGACAAAAACTGAAGAAAATACTCGCCTAATAGTATTTCAACAGCCAATTTTTTGTACCAACGGATAGATTTTCGGAAGGTTGAACTGTAACTCGACATTTTGGTCGGAAAGATCAATCGAACTTTTTCCTGAATTATAATGTACGATAGTTGTTGGCTTTTGAATGGGATTTCCTCGTTGTTGTATTTCCACCATTTGGTCTGCATGACATGTCGATAAAACTAAGGCGTTTGTCGCGCCATTTGAGCACACATATTCCCCTTTCATTTTCTTGGGCGAAAACCTCACTCCTTTTTCGGTTTTTCTTTATCACTTCAGTCAAGTTTCTTTTCCGGTTCGCACGCAATGTTTCTAGGCAATTTTTTTTGTTTGTTTGTGAGTGTGTGGTGCTACCCGAACGCTTCTCAAGCTCTCGCTTATCGAGAATTGCAGGAGCACCATTTTATGTGTATTTTTGTGTGTGTAAAGTGTTCCATGGCTTTGTTACTATCATCTCCTCGCCGTAAGAGATGTAGCACTGTTAATTATGCCAACAACGAAAGCTGACTCGGGAGGATACCGGACACGCCAGGAGAAAAATTCCTACCTAGGCGGGACTCGAACCCTCGACTCTCACACTGAGAGTCCGGCCTTCTTACCACTAGACCACCGAGCTGTATATGCGTTTTGTAATCGAGGAGTATGTGCACAAGCTGGAGATTTGTGTACCAGTTATCGATAGTATATAGTCTGCCACTTTGTAAGAGATCTTTCGTCTACTTGAGAACAATTTGAGTAGAAATGGTCAACGAAATGTTTTTTTCTCTTTTTCTGCGTAAATACTGATATTTATGAGTTTGAATAATTTTATGCCATTCTTATGAGTTTCCTGTGGATTGTATTGTTTGAACATAATCTTCCCTGGAAAGGCAACATAGTTTCGTCGATACAAAATGTTTTACCAGGTGTGTATAGTTTGATAATTTTTGGTAACCATGTCTACAAACGGTTGTATTTTATATAAACGGACTCCACCCTATTCAGTCGTGTAATTAACTTTTTTATTCTTAATAAATGTAGCAAGTTACTACTAACAGTAAGTTCGAAAATTGTTCCAGTGTAATTCTGGCTTATGTATTTACTCCTTCGAATTTACGAACGATGTATAGTACAATAGAAATAAAACTTATAGATTTAAAGTTAAAAATTGTAAAATGTTAATATTTGAAATCGATACAAAGTTACGATATACAGTCGGTAATTGTGGAGAATTTTTATATAAAATTTACAAAGAAACAAATGAAGAAATACCACAACTTGTAGTTCTTGAGAAATTCTGCATGAAGGCGTTTACATCTGAGGATGTGGCATTTAATACTATGGTTTCATTTGAGGACTGTTTGGTAGACTTACACAGACACAAAGTTGTTTGTTTTATTTATTATTTCAATAAAAGCATGTTTTGTTAAATATAACTGCAATAACTCAATAATACCACAAAATAAATTGAAATATAAATTCTCCCAAGATTATTATATATACTGAGCATTTAAATGAAATATTCCCAGATTGTGAAACTGTATGCTTCTCAACTGGAAAACTGAAATAAAACAATGCATAGACCTTTATACTCTTTCATACTTATAATCTTATACTCTTTTATATGACTTCTTATCCAACCCATGAACGAGCTGACTCTTGTAAACATGGTGGGTTCTTTACCCCAGCAACCCTTAGCGCAAGACACTAGTCCAACTTGCTTACCTTCACAGACGAGTGGACCACCAGAATCGCCCTAAAATTAAATAATAAATTTGTATTAATTATTATCTTGTTCAACAAATTCCTTATACAAATTATTGAATATGTTGATTATGTGTCAAAATAGTATATTACTCAGGGCTGGCGCGATGCGGGTTCAGCACGTTGCCCAGAATCCGTCCCCGTAAACTCATTGTAAATTTTACGGGGAACTATGTATAGATATTTTTTTTGTCCCCGCAGAATTTTGGAACCCGGCCCCGTAAAAGTTTACGCCGGCCCTAGTGTTACTTATATACTGAATCACAGAAAATAAAAGGTAATAACTTGGAGCAAAGAATCATTGTTCATAGAAAAGTTGATAGGACTAGTCGATCATTCCGAAAAAAGAATGGATGTTGAAATTAACGTTGAAAATGGTTTTGTCCAACCAAACAGTTCTGTGGTTGGCGCTTAAAAGGGCTTAAGTACATTTTAGAGAATTATGGGTAATATCTGCACAGAGGATCGAAATTAATGAATGGAACATACTGTAATATAAATTAATACAAATTTGTCCATTTTTTTAAACTGATCACACAATATTATTGACAAATCAGCATTTTGCATAAATTGCTTGACTTATGTCCTTTTGATCAAACAGGTTATGCAAAACAAAAACGGTACAAAGAGCCTAAGTTTATTTGTATTGCGTTTGGCTATCGCGTTATTGCGCTTAAAAGGAAAATTTTTTATTCGTTTTATGAACGCCACGAAAAACATAACGCACCTAAGCTTTTATAAAAAAATTGCCATGAACATCTAAGTAAACTTATTTTTAACGCTTATGCCCAGTTGCACCAAGCCACGATTAATTAATCCGTATTACTTTCTATAGAAACCTTCGTCATGACTATTGTTATGTTATAATAATTGTTCCTATAGAAAATAATCGGAGATTAATTAATTTTCGTTGGTGCAACTCGGCCTTAGGTAGTTAAATAAGTCAATAAACGTATTACTTTAAAAATAAGGTACCTTACTAATAAAAAGACGTAAACTAGCAATAAGTCAACTTATGCTTACATTTACTCAAACAAACACTTAAAAGGGAATATGTCATACTTTTCTAAATCGCTACTGAAAATGCGCTCAAAAGGTCACAAAATTACTTATACCCTTTTAAGGGTTTTGTTTAGTGAAAAGTAAGTAAAACTAAGTACAGATGTTGTTGTTTTTTTAATAGTTTTTATTAACAAAAGACATAAATAGATATAACCCTATTTCTGTCTTTTAAACTAGCGTAATTCCATGTATTTGATATTATATTTTATTCAGCACCTTAATTGTTACATTTTTCAGCATAAATAGACTTATACCGGTTTAACAGATCAAAAGACGCTTTTTTTAAACAAATCTGACCAAAAACTCTGATTTCCTAAAAATACGACTTACGACTACGGAGTTAATCAACACTTTTACTTCGATGTTTTGGAAAGGCTTTTTAAATGTGTTACTTCTGTTCACTTACAAACAGCCAGCCTCCTATTTATCAGTTCTTTCTCATCTTTTTGTATCTTACCCTTAGAGTAGTTTTGAAGGAGAAAATGAATTACAAAAATACCTACCGCAAACCTTAATATGCAAGAGCTGGCGATCGTGTGGAGTTAAGGGAATTGTTTTGAATTAGTTTATTCTCGAAATTTTATTGATAATTTTATAGTAAAAAGGGTTTTAAAAATGATAATTTTGAAAAAGTAAAATGTAACTTCAGTGAAAACTTAATAAATACCGAACATGTATCTCTTTCGTTCGGAGTTCCGGCGCAGATTATTCTATCCTCTTTTTTCGTTTTTGTAGGACAATAAAGCTTCACACACTCTTCTTGATTTGTGATTTCTATGTCAATGCTCTGTAGAATTTTTGCCCCTTTTCTTTCCTAAAATATTAAAGCAGAGTAAGACAATGAAGGAGAGTTAGGTGCCATAAATACGCCTTTAAAATCTTTTGGGGTTGTATAACCCCATCCAGCAATAGTACACACGACATAGTCGTAATTTCTGGGAACGGTCTGTAGCGGCCCTATTTTAACAGTTGGTCCTAGATCAAATGGTTTATCTATCTGAAAATATTAATTTCCAAAATATTAGTAAACGGCAGAAATTTCTAAAGACCTGTTGCACAATTACAGTTCGACGAAACAGCTAATTAGTTTTTATATAAATATTAAAGGGTGTTAAATCTTTATAATTTATACTAAGTGACATAGAAAAAAGAACACCCTGTAATAATTATTTTATTTGAACAATTTTTACTATACAAGTATGTTCGAGTTCGACTAATAAATTATCAAAATTTGATAAAAATTAAACTGATAAATTCTTCAAAAAAATTAATAATGTGTTGCGCCACCTTAATGTCTTATACACTCATTAACACGTCTGGGCATACTTCTAATAAGGTGATCGATTTCCTCCTGAGGTATATCATCCCACGCTATCTGTAACTCGTGCTGCAGAGCCGCTAGAGTTTGTGGAGGGTGGGGTAAATTGAGTAATCTTCTTCCCATAACATCCCAGACGTGCTCGATTGGTGAAAGATCGGGAGATCTGGGTGGCCAAGGCAACAAAGCAACTTGATAGTACTCAAAATGAGCCAAAGAAGCCCTAGCAACATGAGGTCGTGCGTTATCTTGTTGGAATGTACTGTTGGGGATGGTC
>JAFFZR010000656.1:0-22164 GCA_018397195.1 Lethrus apterus
CGTCATTTGTTTTTGCACAATGACGTCATCATAATTTTTTTTAAATGACAACCCCCACTTTTTTCTTCTGTTTTTAATAGACCTTCTTACTACTTAAACGGTGATGTAAAACAATTGGTACCTTACATAACAATTTTTTTGAATAAATGACAAATTTAAATTTTTTCTTTTAAACAAAAATTTTTTGAAGAATAGTTCTTATGTAAATAATTAATTCGGTAATCACAACTTAAACATCAAGGAAGTCTATCAAAAGCAAAAGAAAAAAATAAGAGGTGTCATTTAAAAAAATCGATAATGACGTCATTGCATTTAGATACATAAATTACTGTTATTTGCTTTAATTTAGAATGTTTACGATTATTATTTTTACTAAATTGTAACCACTGACAATCTGAAGTAAATGTGTCATTTATTCAAAAAATGTTATGTGAGGTACCAATTTTTTTACATCACCGTTTAAGTAGTAAGATGGTCTATTAAAAACAGAAGAAAAAAGTGGGGGTTGTCATTTAAAAAAAATTATGATGACGTCATTGTGCAAAAACAAATGACGTCATTCCAAAAAAATTAACGTCAGAAGACGGCATTTTAAAAACAAAAATTGACCTGTCCGAGCGATTTACTTAAAAACATAAAACGCTTTTATGAATTTTGTTCCAAACTTTATCACCACACTGTATATTTAAATCGAATTTACTTTGTCGACAGCGGTGAATCTTCTTCCTTCTTCGGGCATCTGTTGTTGAATATCTGGTGAAGAGAAAATAGGTTCCAGATACATCCAAGTAGATTGTACTTTTAACCAATCATCTAAAATTTCTTGTAATAATTGAAGCTTGCTTTCCCACGCTCTGGAAATTAAACCATATAGATCGTGACGATTAAATCGTTGTAATTACTTCCATCATTGGATTTATACTTACAAAATTTGATCTTCGAACGGTTTGATATATGGTGAATTTTTCATAGTCTGCGTTTTAATGATATGATCATCCAGCAGTACTTGTATCTCATCAACGGCAGATAAAATGTGCGTACCAGTATCTCTGCCAATAAAGTACGTCACAAAATATGTTGCAAAATTTATTTAAAACGTACTTGTATTCCAATACGCTAAACTGCTGATCGGCCCATTCCACAAACATCTTTGCGTAGTTCTTTTCCAAATTGTTTTCCTTCGTAGCCGCCTCGGATATGGACTCAAACTTCTCGATGTAATCGTCCAAACCGTAATCGATGATTTTGGAAAGGGTAAGGTCGGCGTCAACTTTGATAGGAAAACCCACAATTTCTGATACTTTTTCCCAGTGACGTTCTTTCATTCCAGGATTGCCTAACGTTTGAATTATCGGCATGTGCTCTTTGAATTCTTCTATTTGTTCACGAACCTAACAAATCACTCAGTTTGTACGTTTCCCAAGAAGATTTATATTTTGACAGGAAAAACTATTACCGTAGTTGCTAATCCTAATGTAGCTGGTCTATCAGTAAATACTTTCTCAAGCTTGTATACAGTGCGATAATATTGTTGCACTTCAGTTTCGATATCGTCAGGTACGTACGATCCAACCCGTGCATTCATCCACTCCCCGTGTTTTTCGAGAAAATCAACTGAATTGTCGTACAATTTCTTGTAAGGTACCAACTTATCATGGATTTGTTTACGTAGGGGGTATTGCGATTCCTCGAATTTAAACGCCTGCTCTTCTTCGTTGAAACGATCTATTTTTTCCATAGCAGTAATCAATCTATGCAACAATCATTAAAGAAAAAAATGACACAACAAGAAAACAAAACCTGTTATCCAATTGTGTAGCTTTTTTGTGATATTTTGGGAGATCGTCTATGTTACCATTATTCTGCAAATCGTCGACCATTCTTGCGTAAACATCGAGATCATCTGTAAACTTTTGAATTCTGCTGGTCAACGAGTCCTGAAACTCTTGCATCTTTTGATCGACCATTTCCCTATGCTCATCAATTGTCCTTTGCATTCGTAAATACCTGCGTAATTTATAATTACTTGGAGTGTTTCGACTGCAATAAAATTAAATACACACCACCAAAAGGTCATGTTATTTTGTTTCATCTCCACTGGCGTGAAAAGTGCATGATCAGATAGAAAAAGCATGTATTTCAAAACTTCTCTAAGTCGTTCTTCCATTTGATATAAGACCACTGCTTCAACGTCGTTTACGTAGGCGATTAAAGCCATCAAGTCGGCCGTGGTTTCCGGAATACCCAACGCTTTCTCTGTAATCGTTTGATATTCTTCTCCTAAACTGTGAATACGAAGAACAGAAAATATTTATTTATTATAAGTATTCTACTCACGTTTTACACATATTTTGGTAATCCTTCGTCATTCTAGCAATCAATAGATCCTTAAGCGCTTCAGCCGCACCAGCCAACGTCTTAACAAGTTCTTCCCTATGCATATCGTACATTCCCATCGTTATCACATGCTCCATTCTTATGGGTATGTTCTCTTGCATTTGTTTGTAATAAAGAATGTATTCAACGTACTCATCAAAGGTGTGCTCCTCACCCAAGAACGTCTCCAATTTTTCCATTGCCTAAAAATCTCTCCCGTTAAATTTCATCAGCCACAAAAACAACAAAATCACTTCTCCATTAATCAAAGGCATATATTCGTCGAAATCTTGGACGCGCAATTCTGGACCAATGCGTTGGTCCTGCAGCAACGAACGCAATCGGCCTCTATAATCCTCGACTGTTTGTTCCGGAATTATTGGCTATAATTTCAATTTGAATTAACCGACACACCACCACTCGCTTTCCTACCTTTAGACATTCCACTTGACCTTGAAAATCCAAATACAATTGCGTTTCGACTCTTGGTATAGTCAATACTGCCGCAACAATGTCGTCGAGAACATTCGTTACCTTTTCTCTGAATTTCTTAAACGGAGGATCAAATGCCAAAATATTTACTTTTTGCGCAAGAGTTATCTCAAAACCCTTGTTTGAATACTGAAAATATACAAAGCGTATTGGCTGATAACTTAAGATGCTTTGCCCAAAAAATTCTTACTCTCATAAAAAAATCAAGAACCAATTTAAATATAGCCCACCTGTACATCCGTTATATAATTCGTGTAATCGTACAGCGACTTGAGCGCCAAAGTCTGTAAATGGAAAGTCATAACTGACGCGACGCAATCGTAAAATTTCTTCATCTTTTTCTTTTGCGCTGGATTTGGTAACTTATTCCTTTTATTGCCGGCCAAAAACGTATCAACGACCGAATGATAGTACGAATCCATCAAGATGGATTTCGCTTCATCGACGTGTCTCGCAACGGTAAATCCGAAATCCAAAAGGTCGTAGGCGCCCTTGTGGTTTTTCAGTTCTGTTACGTTAACCAATCGCAAGTGTCTGAAAAGTATCAAGACCATAAATGTAAGTAGATGGTTATTTGAGTTTTATCATTAAGGTATAAATTAAAACTAAACGTTTTGTTGCCTTTGAGAGTGAAATACCTAAGGGAGAAAAGTCCAAGGAAGCAGAAGGGACTATAGCAATTGTGGAAATATGGAGGGGGCAATAAACGAATGGGAATAATATAGGAAATGCGGTTTATGTGAGGAAGGGGAAGACACTGGATATCTAAATATAACAAACTGGGAAAGAAGAAAGAGTGGAAGAGAAACCAGAACAGCGCAAAGGAGGCAGCGCAGTGAGGAAGAGAGAAATTTGGGTTAAGAAACAAATAAAAAATATTTAAAATGACGATTTTATTTAATTTACAATGTAGATGGTATGCCAAGGGTTCTACTCTTAACAAATGATTTTGTGTTTTAGATAAATCACCCAAGTCAGCACTGATAATACTTCACCTTCATCTGAATTATAATATACAAATCCCCAATCAAGTTTCCACTACGTTAACTTACCTGAATTGACTGTACCATAAATCAACTAGAGAATGTATACAAGGATTTGTTATGTTCAAAGATCTGTGTAACTTAACAGTGGCCGACTGAATTACAACCTTCCAATTCACGCACATCTCGGCTACTTCTCTTCGATCGGGTGTGTCAAAATCATTGGTCAGCGATTCCACAAACGACGGATCTTTCAACACAAAATCTACTATGGCCTTCTTGACGGCCATCATAAAATCTTCTTTCATTTCGTCCACCGTTATTCGTAGTGGTTCCCTCCATTTTTTCAATTTTTTCGGTATGAGGATCAAAACCTACGCATTATCGATTTTCGGTAATTTTCAAAACGTTTAGATATCGTATACCTTATCCAGAACTTTTTGATCCAATGGCGCGACGTGAATGGTATCGACGCCGTGTCGGATGTAATAATAGTATCTTAAAATTTCCCTTTCTTCAGCGTTGGGAATTTCATTTGATGAAGTTGCAGCATTGTCTTCCTTACTAACTATGAGATTCACTAAACGTTTACGAAATTCTTCACGTCTCTTTCGCAAGTTCGTATAGGATTCCATCATTGATTTTTCGGCGGCCGCTGTTAACATTTATAGGGAAATTATTATGAAAATTATATTACACCAAAAACTAAGTACAAGTTGTATAACGTCACGTAATCGTAAAATGTTTAAATATGTCTAAAGGTTACATTTGTAAATATTAAGATTATTTGACGTCACGCGTGTCTTCCTCATTTGAATTCATGCATCTTAATTAAGTTTATTCAATTGAATGGAATTAAAATTTGAATTAAAAACATACCAATACAAGTCTGTTATGTTAATTATTTATTGAATAAAAAATGTTGCACTTTTTAAAGTTTGATATGAAAACGTACTGTAAGAAAATTATAAATAAAATAGCTCATGCTTTACTTTTTTAAATTAGGAATTGAAAATTGTTTCTTTCTTATATATCATACCTTTCTTTTTCGCTAATGCCAATTTTCGTCTATATCCGGGATAACCGGATGCCAGAGTAGGTCTGACCAACTCTGGTGGCAATGAAAAAAGTGGTTTAGACTGAATATTATATTCAGGAGGCAATGTAACTCTAGGGACTTTAACCTTAACATCTCCTTTACTTTCAAGTAATGCGCGTTTTTCTGCAATTTTCTTTAATATTTTCTCTCTTTCCAGATGCATTTTCGACATTGCTGCGTTTTTTTAGTTGTCCACCTTTTGATGGTCACTGGTTCTTAGTTGTCTTACATCATACGAGCGGCAATAACTGATTTGAGGTTATCTGTCAAAGTATCGCAAATTTATGAAATCGCAAAGGAAAATGGTAAAGTACATTATTACCTTAATTACCTGTAATGTTTGTATCCTTTCTTTTATATATGTAATTACCAATAAGGTTTACAAAATTGACGTTTTATAAATTCTAGTGGTTGTAAAAAATTTCTAGTTGTATAGTCAATATATTTATTTATTTGCTATGACAACAGATTCGATGTTAAAATTTTCGTGTGACTAAAAATTTTCAATGGATTTTATTCAAAATTCTTCATACTTATTGGACGGATTATCACGTTCGAACATATTTAACGGAACCTTACTGGTGTTGTATATTGTAATACCCACTTTATGTCTGCAGATGATGTTTAAGTGTATTGCCCGTTACTTGCACACCACGGAGACATGCTGGGCAGTTGAAAAATCAGTTTTGGCAAAACTTCGCAAAAAGACTGGATACACCTTCATTAATTGCAAAAAAGCATTAGAGATGCATAATAACGATTTGTTGAAAGTAAGTATTTTCTCGCTTTTTATCAAATATAAATGTTACTCTGTATAGGCCGAAAACTGGCTGAAAGAACAAGCCCAGCAATTAGGCTGGGCGAAAGCAACTAAATTGGAAGGAAGACAGACGTGCCAAGGGCTGATTGCTGTAGCCGTTAAAAACAACACTGGTGCTATTATCGAAATCAATTGTGAAACAGATTTTGTCGCGAGAAATGAAAAATTCCAAAATATGGCCGAGACAGCTGCCGCAGCTATTTTAAAATATGCAGATAAACAAAAATTAAATAGCCCACTTACGAAGGTATAATTTATTAATTATCTATAGTTCGTTCATAAATTCGAAGCAGTAAATACATTTCGAACTTACTGTTAATTGGCTAACACTGATCGTATTATTTAGACGTCAATTCTAAACTACAGTACTTGTCCCCGGATTTGAATACATTCAAATTGAAGTGATTAATTTACATTGCTGAACTTCACTTCTATAAAGAACTGTTTTTATATTGTCAATAAACAATAAATGACTTTTGAAATACTTTAAAATCGACACCTGTCAGCTGTCACACATGTAAACATTAAATACCGGAAATCTGGTTGTGAATACTGTGTAAACGTGTCTCGCAAGTAGCCAATCAGGGGGCGAATTTTTTAAGTGAGAATTTTAATTTACTCCTTCGAAATTATGAACGTAGTTATAGTGAGATATTTTTCTATATCTCTGAAACTAACTCCAACACATTATTTCATATATAATCAAATCTTTAAACTCATTAATTTTAGATTGGTTTAGATGCAGATCAGTTAAAGCAAATACAAGCTACAGATGGTCAAACATTAGGAGATCACATGGCTCTGATGATTGGAAGCATTGGTGAAAATGCTTCCTTACAAAGAGCTTCGTGCTTGAGGGCTGATCCTAAATTCCATATTTCTGGCTATGCTCATCCGTCGGGCGTTCAGAAGAACAACATCATGCTAGGCCGTTTTGGAGGATTGGTTGCCTTAAAGCAAACAACTAAAAAAGAAGTGGATTTGGACACAATAGGTAAGAATTTGTGTCAGCATATAGTTGGTATGGATCCAAAAAAAATTGGCACTGATGCTGATGAAAGAGCTGAAAATCCAGAAGACGAACCATGTTTAATACATCAAGAGTATTTGCTTGATGACACTCTGACGATTAGCGATGTCTTAACAACATATGGCATCGAGGTTGTAGATTTTAAAAGATATTCATGTGGTGAAACCTCACATGCAACTGAGCAACCATTAGATTTAATTGAAACTTGTCAGTAAGTGATGCAATATGATCATTTTTAGTTTTTGTACAAAATTCATTAATAAAAGATATATGTATTGATTACTGTGTTTACCATTTTAGAGTAATTGCTTAATGCAATGATCCTCGACTAGCAACCCATAAATTAGTTGACTGTATGTGTCATTCTCATGTGTTTTTATTGTAATATTGCCTAACAATAAATTATTTCTTCGTTCCAATAAACATGCTGTTTTAGTATGTATTTCTTGGCATGGCTGGGTTGACTTCCACTTACAATGTTAATTCTGTTACAAAGAAGAGCGTAGTGGGTTTGCGCCTATTCTAAGGTGTAAATATTATAAACACTTTAAAATTTAGCCACCAAGTTTTTTTCTGTAAATGTTTTTAAAACAAAACACATTTGTCACCTATATGTCATAATAATTTTAACTTTTATTAGGATATTCTATTAAATTACAAGCATTTTAAAATGGAAACAGATTGGTCCAATATGGACGAAAGTTTAAATAAGCAAATTAATAATCTGAGGAAATCGCTCTCGACTGTTGATTTAAACCCGAATACACCAAATTTAAATTTAAGAGAAGCCAGATCTTTTACTGGTGCCTTTGAGGAATTCAGGAATTTTGGAAGGACCTCGAATCTTTGCAAGGTATATTTATCTGAACCAAATTATTATAATTTTTAAGTCTTTTTAGCATGATCACAAGATTAATTGTCATGAGCAAATGTACAAACAGGAAGCTAGTTTTTGTAAAGAGACGGGTTATATAACTAAAGAAGTTTCTTCGAACCAAGTGTTCCTAGTAAAAGACGAAATGCTCACATATAGAGGTAAAAAGTATTCACTTAATGATATCGCCACACGATGGAAAAAGGATTGTCGAATGTGGTTGTGGAAAAATAAAATGAATAGGAAGAAAAACAAATCTGTTACAGAAATACGTGAAAAAATCATATTTTAAAAATGTGTTTACAATTTTGAACTTATTATCGATTTTATTCTATATTTTATTTATTTCAATATATTTTATAAAAAAAATTGTATTGTTTATAAGTCGAAATAAATACTGGAATATCAGACTTTGGAAATTGTTTAATCATGGGACTTAATAAAAAAAAACATGTTTATAATATATATTTAATATACACCTCTTAACAATTATATTAGCACTTTGTAAGTAATTTAAATTCCATACACTGTTTTTACATGTAATATACAAAATATAGTTTTTTCCTCATATATATATATAAAAATAAAACTGTTATAATATGAAGAGTATTCATTATAAAATATAAAAAAAAGATTGTATGAGTTGTTAAAACATTTTATGATACATGCAATTCTAAAAATTAATTTTGCTTTCACAGAAAACACTTGGGTGAAATTTTATAATCATTTTGTTCATAACATGAAAGTTTAGTAAAACAAAAAAAAACAAAATTTCACCAAATTCCCAAAAATGGAATAATAATAATATAGTTGTGGAAACTATGTCTTAACACGATAAAAAAAAACTTACTTAATATTGGTCTTCAATGAAATTTTGTTTAGAAAATAACAGATCAATAAATACCTAAAATGTTATAATAACTCTGTACATAGTAACATACTTTATTTCTAATACTTAGCAATTTAAATTTTTTGAGCAAACTTAACAAGTACAAAAACCAAAGAGCAAAAAAAGACAATGTAGTAATATATTTTGTTGCATTGCTACTTGCAGAATAGATAATCATAAAATAAAATTTTATGAAATAAAATAACAGGATCATATCAAACAACACTGTACAAACATACTTAAAGCATACTTAATTAGCACTTTAAATTGATATTAATTTAATGTATAAATGAATTCGATCGTAGTAATGTAATTCAAAATGTTAGCTTCCTTTAATTTGATATAAAGAAAATGCAGTGATTCCTCAAATGAATGATTAATGCATAGTATCAATACTGTAATCGACTTTTTTTTTGAAGCATTTGGAGTACATACAGTACAAAAATGGTAAGCTTTAAAATATAAGCTGCATTTTCGAAATGCAAAAACATTTAACGATAAACCTTGCACAGCAATGAGTACGGAATATGAATATTTTCAAAATGATGACCGCCACCAATGAATATTATACTGAAAAAAATAAACGAATTAGGTAAATATTTAAAATTAAAAGCCATGCATACTAATATACTCAAATATGACGTTAGAATTAAAGTTATCAAAAAAAAAAAACTAAATTAGAAATGCATCAATTGAAACTCACTATGTACAAAAATATACAAAATACATATAATTAGTAGATACAAATATAAAAGCTGTGTTTCTAAAATCCCACACTATCAGTACAATATATATAATAATACACATTACTTATAGAATTATAGATTATAATAGAACACTAAGAACTATGTTATTACAAGAAATGAAAAAAAACATGCTCATACAATCTAAAATACAGTGTTAAATTATCAAACGTTAATATTCAATGAAAATTATTACCTTGGTCGAAACAACTAGGATTAATAATGTTGATTAATTCATTTTCAGTCATAGTAGCAAATGACTGAGGAATCATGCGATCATCGTTTTTCTTGTCTTGATTAACTGGTAAAACGTATTCACTTTTATTATCCTGAGCAACTGACTTGGTCGATATTAAGTTTGCACTTAGGTTACTTGAAGTTACAGTATTTGCAGTGGTCGTGAACTGAGATTGAATAAAGTCATTTCCATTGTCATTTGGTAGTTGAGCAAGTGATTGATTTTGCAATATGTTACCACTTGCACTTTGTGTTGTCAATATATTATTTATGATATGTTGTTCAATTTTTGGTTCGAGTTGACTATTGAGCTCGTTTATTTTCTTTTGAGTTTCGAACAAATCTACAGCAGCATTAAATAAAATTGCTTTTTCTGGTTCTGTAACAGCTACGGTCAAACTTATGTTGTTTGCGACTTGAACTGGAGATACAGGCAGCGTAGGAATAGATTCCGTTGATAACGAGCCGGTAGGCGAAAGGTGTGGTGATTGCTGTGTTACTGGGGAAAGATGTGGTGACTGTGCAACAGGAGATAATAATGTGATGTTTTGTTGTGTATGTGAACCATTCAAAGACTGCTGAATCAAGTTGTTTTCAACTGTCGAACTGGGATGACAAATAGTGCTCAAGTTTCCTGGAGCCAATAAAGTGTCTTGAGATAGAGAGGAGGACGTCCGGCACATCAGCGTAGGAGAAATTTGAGAATTCAATATAACATCAGGAGAAATATTTGGAGATACTTGAGAGTTTGTCATTGCACCGGGTTGAACTAAATTGTTCGAAGTAATGGATGTGTTAATGACTGGAGGTAACATAAGTGAATTTTGTGAATTTAATATAATGTCCTGGCCATTAATCAATAAATTTGATTGTGGTGTGGTTTTGGTGGATCTTGTAGCCAATTTATTAATATTATTTCGGTTATTGATATGTGATTCGGCCGCACAATTCACAAGTGCATCCAATTTCTCTGTAGTGATAGGTGCAGGAAGTACGCCACTTTCCATCGATGTAGCCATAGTACTAACATTGGTAGTTATAATGTTAGATTGTTCTGAGAGTTGTTCGCCAATGGCTGCAGCTTCACTTTTTGCAACTATGTTCAAAACTTCATTCTGATGAGCATTTGGATTTAAAAGAGATCTTTGAGATGTAATGAAGGTTGGCTCAATTCTTGTCAATGTACGTGGCGTGTGACTAGGACTCAGATGAGACAAATTTTGTGTAGTACTCAAGATATTAGATGACACCGTCTGAGTACAAATAACTTGTGGATTCATTAACTTTTGGGTGTACATTGCACTTTGGTCAGCACTACTTAAAATTTGATTGTTTTTTATGTTACCTTTTAAATCAATTATAGTTTGAGTTTCTATGCCTAGAGCTGCGTGAATATTTCGATTTCTTAATATTTGTTTGTTAGTTTCAATTGTAGTCAAATAATTCTCGACACTTTGACCACTTTGTGCAGGCAATGGTGAGTTTGAAGCTTCAGTCACACCAAAACTCTGCAGCGTTGCCAAAGAAGGTGCTGTAGTATTTGCTAAGTCTGCAACAGTAGCCATTGGCATCTTCATACGTAAATCCATAACTTTCAACTCGTCAACTGATGCATTAGACAAATCTGAATGAATAGTATTTGTCATAACGGTACCCAAAAGACCAGTTTGAGAAAATACTCGTCTATCATTTAGAAGAGAATTTCCATGATGAAGACCTGTACTGCATGTCGAATCATCATTTAAGGACATATTCGAATTTGACACATTGACGTCCATTGAACTTTCACAAACAGGAACTGATCTGCTCAGAGAATTTCGACGCACCATAATTTCTACACTGTTTTCGTTCGCCAAGCTCAGGTTTGAGTTTTCACTAATATTTCCTTGAATTACATCATTAGAACTATGATGTATCATATCGATGGAATTATCATTCATTATTGACAAATTAGATTCTCCAGGATGCACATCTAACGAACTTTCAGAAATATGTCTATAACGGCCAGGTCTCAGTTCTGATTGGTCCAATACTGAATTCTGGCTATTTTCATCCATCATTTCTTGTTTAAGTGTGCGAAGCGGTGGGGAATTTGAAACATCTGACGATGATACGTTGGTAGATGAACGTCTCTGGGAGAGTGGAACCAGATTGGTTCCAGGCGGAGGCATCATTCCCACATCTTGTTCTTGTTTGCTCATAGATGGCCAAATCATTTTACTTAAAAATGGTGTAGACGGAGGAGGTTGTTGTTCCACACGAACTGTAAAATACATACACACATATTAGATTTCAACATTTCCGTAAATTTTTGCTTAATTACTTATAGCTGCCGTGAAACCACTGTAAGAAAAGGGGGGACTTGCCACTCAAGCCAAGCTGTTTACATAAACTGATTAAAGGAATTCTATAAGTACATTATATGTGATTCAATTAACTTTATTTATTGCCATGGCTTGATAGACACGACCCACAATGTTAACGCCTCAAACATACACACACACATGATAAACAAACAAACACATTTCGTACCATTCGTTCATTGTTCATAAAGCTAAATCCTGACCCTATCAAAAGGAAGTAAGGATCTATGATAAGTATAAAATGATGATATAAATACTTCAGGCTAAATAATAAACGGATAACACGTTCAAGAAGTAAGAAACCTCTCTACTACCAAACATTATAACCTTTTGTGTTGTTATAATTTCAAATCATAACAATTCCACCACCATATATTTTATGCTAAATATAAAGAGAAATTTAGAGGTTGTAGATAGCCTGAAATAATTTTTCAGAACGTGAAGACTGACTTATACAATCTATCAAATTGCGGAGACTTGTGAAGAATATCAGTGAATAAAAATTATATTTCAGGAATCTACGTAAGTGTTAAAATATTTGCAAATTAAAAACGCCACTATATACTTACATAAGCAAACTCTAAATACGAAAACAATATAAGACCCAAGCGAAAATAAACAGCACATATCAAGTCTCGGCAACTTGAATGATAAGACAATCGTCTAGCAGGGCTGTTATGCAAACACATTTACAATGTACATCGTAAAGCAACACAAGCAATTTATGGTTATAGAATTAAAAATAAAAATTTTTATTCTGCTAGACCATCTTCTTAGTGCGATGAATTGATTACGACCTGCCCGTGGAATATAAACCATGAATCATGAGTAAATACGGTAAATGTGATACATAAAGATATGGTAATGAAATTAGAAAAAAATACATTGGTTAAAGCAAAACAAATAGTAAAGCAAGGTACGAGATGAAGTGTCAGATCTAAACATTGTAGATTAGCATCTGTAGAGAGGATTCTTAAAGTTAGGGATATTATATGGAGTTCGGTTAAAGGATCAATAACCTAAACATTCACACAGATATTCATCCAGCTGAAGCACACAACGCGGGAACATTATAGGTCCAATCAGGGTTTTTTCAGCGACTGTATTCCTGTAAGAAAAAGAAATCTCTGCTTCCCCTGGCCTTGCTAAGAGCAATAATGACATTAATTTTTACTGGATACTCAATCGAATGATGTAGTGTTCATAATAATAATACGATTTAAATAAACGCACATGATAATAAAAATGATAGTGTGTTTAAAATTATATTTAATTGTAAAGTATTAATGTATAGATTAAATATATGTATGCACGCAGTGTCAGGTGTAAATCAATGTCATTTTTGTTCATGTGTGCATGTATTCATGTTTATAATTAATAGCCATGTATACATAAAGCACTTGAAGTACGAAATATCCTACACACTAATGCAATAGGATATATTCCTTGTGTAATGTAGTAGCCACGTCTAAAATGAAACCAAAACTTTTATTACAAATTTACCTTCAAGCACTTTAAGTATTGACCACTTTGTGTACAAGTTGCTTGCATAAATTTTGAACACATTGTCTAACTGGAAAAATATGTCAATTCTTTTCTAATTACAGCACAATTACAATATCGCAGATTGTGCAAAATCAGAAAAGAATTATTTCATAAGTACGTTTAATATGTAGAGTGTATGAACATATGTATTTCTTGTGTGATGTTTTGTTTTTTAAGTACCCGTGATGCAAGAGAACCTGAATGACGCGGCCGTTGGCGAAGGTTAGGCCCCGCAGGCTGAGAGAAGGCGGCGGCAGGCTGCACCTCTGCGTATACAGAGCCTGTATGCTGTATGAGACAAAGTGGAAAAGCAAACGCAATTGAAAAAATTCATATACTTTGTATCTCATACATTGTAAGAATAAAGTCGAAATAAATCGACTAACAATTTGTAAAATTTTTTGATATGTCGTCATCCAAAATTTAAAGACATTTTTAAATTTGACGTAAGAGGTCAAAAAATTTTACAAGTACATTAAGATAATCAAATGTAGCTTTGGTTTCACATAGTGTAACAATATTTTTTTTTTATCATATTTTACAACAAAACTACAATGTTACATCAAGTAAAAAAATAATAAGTTACAATAAATATTTTTATATATAATTTTAGTACATTTTATTTTGATCGACAAAAAGAATATTAATAAAATACAAATATATACTTCAACTTAATTGTGGAAATATCGAAGAAACCTATAGAAAAACACAAAAAAAATACAAAATAAAAACTGGGTTTTCTCCAAAGCTATTAAAAATTAAGAAATACCATTTTTTGAAGAAAAATTTCAAAATTGTTTCAAATCAAAATTTTGATTAGGTACTACATATTTAAATGGGATTTCTTCAAAACACGTTGGGGCAAATGATATACTACATCAGACACCTAAATTTTCTACAAAACTCGCTGCGATTCATAAGTCAACTTTCAAACGTCTAACTCATCAAAACATTTACTCACTGATGCAACTACTCACACTTTAGTATACATTTGCCACCGGGTTATTTTTACAAAATAAATTGTTGAAAAATTGCTGTCATTTGTAATGTGTCATACTTACTTTACCCTAAGAAATTTATTTGTTATTTTTTATTATAATAAAGCAACATTTTTTCAACAATATACATTGTGATAAAATGTTACGTCAGAATTTTTTTTTATGTCGTTAATAAATCTAAAGAAGAAAGAGTTTCGTAACATTTTGTCACGCCTCATTCATAACGTTAAGTCCATGCAATACATGCAAAGCAAAATAAGAATAACTTAATTTCCGTTATTACTTCAAAATGAAACATTTAAAGAATAAATAAACAAAAATGCCAAAATCATAAGTAACGTAAGTAAAGTGATAACATAAGGACAATCTTACCGTTACTACACAGTAATTTATTAGAATCCAGATGTATTTCAACACCAAAGTTACTGTTTACTGTTTTGCACTGATTATAACAACATAATTGTAATATGAATGTGGATTATAATAAATTGCTTTGTGGTAAAAACAAAGTTAGACTTTATTATTATTTTATCAATATTTAAACCACAGTTTCCATTCATTATTTAAGCGAAACTAAACTGATCACAAAAAAAAAACATCGAGTAATCAATTCAAAATAATAACATTAAGTTAGCCTTGTTGAAATTTTTTTTAAAAATGTAATTAACGCGAGCTTACCACTGGGAACTGCCCCATTAACTGGGGTATATACAAACTGCTGAGCCTCACTAGTTTTGTTACTAGATACAACATATAACCGTACCGTTACAGGTTCAGTTATATTTGGTCTTAGATAAGGAGGTACAACACATACAAAATGTGTCTGAAACAAAAATCAATTATAAGAGAATTTATTTAGATTCAATGAAAATTTTATTATTACCTGCTGTAAATATTCTTTATCAGGTACAACTGCCTTTTCCCATAGTACTCGATTATCATCATCAACTTGTTGAAAATAAACAGTCGTATCTTTAAGGAAATTTTTGCCCAGCACAAATAACTCCAACCCACCTGTCGCTGGACAAGACGTTAAGGACTTTTTGCATATCTCAGGTATACCGGGAGGTTGTGCTACAAAAATAAAATTGAAAAAACGTTACATGAAAAAAAAACTAAAAGACTTACTGCATACAATAGGTTGTGAACAAACTTGTAGCGTTTCTTGAATTCCGTCATCGTGTGATATTGTCGCTCTGAAAACCATTCGACATCTTGTAGATTTTTTCTTACTTCTCGATCCTTGCTGATCGGGAAATCTGTGTTCCACATCCACATTTCTTTCTTTCAATATACCCACACAGTCGCAGGTGGCTACCATTTCCTTCGAAGGATCCATTATGAGTTCGATAACAATTGTACCGTCAATTTTTTTCTCCGTGCATGGAGTTGAATTCTTTCCACTAACTCGACACGCTTGGTAAAACATATGTGGTGCAACTTTACCCAAATCTGTACCAATAAATACCTAAAAGTGAAAGTATTAAAAATTTTTGTGGTCAACGAATTTATGTTCGTTACCTGTAATGTTGCTGGTTTATCGTATCCAGTAAGTTGAACAATTGGAAATCCATTCCCGCTTCTATCTTTTACAGCACCTCTGCTACCTTCCGTTTGATATCTTGCTCTGTGCTGTTGTTCTGGCTGGCACAATATACTTAACGCAATATCCCCTGTAAAATTTATCGTTAATTTATTAAACAAAATATTTTTCTTTAATATAATAAAATGTTTTCACGTGGTACTACTAAAAAGTACTTGGAGATCAAATGAAGTCAATTCAATTTTATTTATTATTTTAATAAGTGAGAATTTGGAAATACTTGCCATATCGTGAAGTATTTGTTAATTGTGTAGTGAGTGTGACTGGTGAGGATGGTGGGTTACGATTTACAAGTGGCACACAACGTGGCACAGCTCTACCTGTCGAACTGCTTTGGGTGTTGTTTATACTAAGCGTAGGAACTGTACTAGAAGGCGCTGTTCTTATTAACCTGAAAATTATATTAAAGTTCATCAAAGTCCAACTAAAAAATTTAAAAAAAAAACTTACATAGTGTTAGTTTTACAACTATTTACATTTTCAGGAAAACTGTAATTGTCATTGACTTCATCGTTCTCCAATTTTACTTCAACTTTCAACCGTTTGGCTTCTGCCCTTTCATTAGACCAATTTAATCTTTCGGACACCATCACAGAATGTGAATCCATGTGATGATCAAAACTGAAAATTAATGAAAAACCATTGAAGATAGTGTTGAATTATATACAAAAAATTAAATGAATACATTAAAATCCATAAGTGCGCATCTTAACTAATACATATTGGTTTGCACAAATCTTTGAAGTTGGTTTCTTCAATTCTTCTTTTTTATAAAATTAAAACATGTATGTATATCTGTTTATAAAAATATAATAAATAAAATTCTGTTATTATTTTAAAAATCTAGGAATCTTCAACTGATGATCAATTTAAACATGTAATAAAATAATAATAATTATGATTCACATTTGACGTAGCTTATTGTAATTTAAGATAGTAAAATAAACAATTATTACATATAATTTGATGTTCTATTTTCTGTTTATCTTATCAGTTTTGTGATTACATTGTAATTTTCAATTATAAGATGTAATCCACGTAATTAGAATAATAAAGACACAAATCATTCTGAAATAAGTGCTGATATTTTAACAGGTGACAGCTGACGACTGCCCAACCCCAAGGAAAAAATATTTAAGTTTTGAGTAAAGTATGACAATAACGTCGAATATGCCAATATGAAAAAATGACATTTTTCGAAAATTTAAAATGAAGATGGGAACGCCGTTTTTGCGGATTTGGGTTTAGGTTAAGGTCAGCTATCACCTGTTAAAATATCAAGACCTATTTCGGAACGACCCCTTGTATAATGGAAACAAATGTAATATCAGGTAATTTTTGCAAAATATAGGTCACCTATATATAATATTGAGTCATTTCAATTGAGTATAAATTTAAAATAAAAATTATCTTATTTAATGCCCAATTGTAAGAACGCAAGTTTAATCAATCTCGATTATTTTATTTATATTACTGTATCAGTGCATCTGTTTACCGTTGTGTATTGTTAAATTTAATGCAAAATTGCTTTTGGATAAAAGCCAACAAAATAACATGGTTCATCGTCCAGATAAAAATACCCCAAACTTATTATACCTTAATACTTTTGGTAAACAAGTTTGATGTATATATTTTTAGAAGAGGTAATATTTACATAAATAATAATTTGAAAATTAAAAACCTCATACAATTTTCTTTCTACATAAAATTTAAAAGCGTAATTTATGTTTATTCAAAATCTGAAATTAATTGCTCGTAATATTTTGCAATTTGTGTCACGGTAAGATATGTAAACTAAACGATTGGTCACAAACAATTCATGACGTCAATAAAACATAGATTATTACAAGAATATTACCATAACATACATTTAAACTTATCTTCCGGTCACCAAAACCTTCACATACCGTTATTTTTAACTTTGAGTGAAATTTATTTGGTAAATTTGCAGAAAAAGTTTAGCATGCAACCAAGGTTCTTGGAAAATTGCAAAGTACTGAATACTCTTTAATAAACAAAGTTCATAGGGTACTTAATGCATGACATGTGATAATAAGCGATTAAAATAAATAACATAAAATATGTACTTCCTCATTATAAATAAAAACCGTTGTTAACTTTCTATAAAAGATGTCTTTATATTTATTGCAAAACTTAATTTTAAATGTTTTCTTTGCTTGATTTTTTTAGTTATCGGTTTTCAGGTCAGTTTTTTGGATGTTCAATTTTACTTACCCTAAACCGCTATCGTTGGAATTATCACATGGATCTAAGCTTCGCCTGGTTGCCGATCTGACCTTTCCAGGAAAACTTCTTGCCATTGCTAATCTCTTACCACTAGGTGGCCTCCCGGGTCTACGTTGGGTACGGGGTATCATAGTGGGCGCCGTACACATAGTCATTTTCATGCTATCAGCTGAAAATAAACAAGCATTTTAACAAAGAGTTATTTTTAATTAACAAATATCGCAAGTAGGCTTTATTTTAGAACTTTCAACATATCAAGTTAAACGATGAATTTATACTTTCATTAAATAAATAAATACACTTTTAAAAGACATGCTAAATAGTTAGGAATGAGACCATATAATAATAATAAAACACAATTATCGAACGCGTCGGAATTTGAAAATAAATATTTAGCTATCGAACAAACAAACTCAACCGCCAAGTCACCATTAAATCAAGGTTTTTCGTACTAAATATTAAATTATTACCTAGCTGATAATTGTGAAATTTGTGAATATGAATATGAAAAAGAGTAATTTAATTAAAGGGTTATTTTTCTTTGAGTGATCAGATTGAACTGACAGCCTGACGTTTGTCGGTATCCAGGCTGGAAGTCTTTTGGGGATTATATAATACAACGGCAGTTGTTGATATATATTTTTAAGAAATATTAAAAATTATCTAATACGATGATACAGAAGAAATTATGATACAATAGGCAGAAATTGAAAACCACCAAGTATCTTTTTTATATTCTAGATTTGTTCTAATATTCTATTTTTTATCATCTTTCATTTGTTGGTATTATTAATTTATTATAATATATTTATTATTTATAATTTTTTTATGAAATTTGTTCTTTTAGTTATGTTTTTCTGATATCTTCATTATTTACTTTTCACTTGGTTTCCTTCAATTTTTATTTAATTCGATATTTGTTAACAAACCCTCATTTGTTTTAGTTAGTTTGTTTAGTTCACGTTATTATAATAATTTTTCATTTAAGTTTTTTAAGATTTTTTCGATTAAGATTATTTTCTCTACTTATTTTGGATTTGTTTTCTCGCTCTTTGGATTTCGGTTAGGTAATACGACGTAAAGTACAAAATTTGTCTACTTTCATATATACTTTATATAAATATTTATAAAAAACAAAGGTCCTGTTTCTAAACTATATGAAAATGAAACAATTACTTGTATTTGGAATAAGAAAAGCGTAACAGATCATAAAATGTAATGCTTGTTATTAAGTAATAACTTGTAAGACATTTTGTACGTAGTTTAACATATTTTTAATGAGTCCCATTAGAAGTTATAATTATTATAATATGAACTTAATGACACAAAATATCTAATCACTACAATAATTACCGTTAACAAGCCGAGCTTACAAATAAGGCACCCAATTTAGATTAAATAGTTTTTGTCTATTTAAATCGTTTCTAACAAAAAAATACGACGTAAATTCCGTCTGTTTGTTTTTCTACTAATTGTCTAAATTTATTAATCAGTGACGCATTTTAACTAAATACATACTTAAACAAAAATCATAGGCTTCCGAGACTCAATTGTAAACATTGGTAGCATCAAAATCAATAAAAAATACATCTGACGGATTTCACATATTCCTAATTAAACTACGAATTCATTTTAAAATTTTATTGCGAATTTATTTGCTGTGACAATGGTACATACATACATACACATGGCTTTATCATTCGTTGAAATGTCGCAGAATTCAGAAGCTATTACGATGAACAAGCCTTTGTTATCTGTTGACACTAATTTATGTTAGAATATTTAAAAATTAAAAAAAATTCAAACTGTCCCATTTAACATGCATATTTATATTTTGTGCGTTTTAGATAAAAGTACTTACTTTTTTAAACGAATTTTTAGAAATTTTAAATTTTCAAATTTCTAAAAACCTACTCTACACATCATATTAAAATTATATATCAATATAAAAATGTATGTGTATGAAAATATGCATTTTTTAAAAAATGGTAGACACAAAATCCACGAGAGTTTTTATCATATGCCATATATGATAATATTAGTGTCAAATTCTTGGTTGAATATATTTATTACGACACACAATATTAAAAAATATAAAGATGTGTAAATAATAATAATAAAGTAAATAAATAACAAATGTCAAATATATTTATTACCCGAAGAAGATTGCGAAACACATCTTTATATTTTTTAATATTGTGTGTCGTAATAAATATATTTTATTACACAACTTGCGTTTTAATTGGTTGCACGCTCAGAAAAGAAAAAAAAAAAGATATATGATAATGTAAAAATAATGTAATTTTTAAAACATAACGGCAATAAGCAAACAAGAACGTATTAATGAAATTAATTATGCTAAATATATTAACATGTACGTGGTTATTAGTATTTTCTGCAACTCAAACGTGGCCGCACAGATCTATTAGTAAGAAATGTAGCAACAACTAAAAACTATTTCATTGTTTACATTAATGTTTAGTGCACTGGAAACACTTTTCTTGAAAACGAAGATACACGTGTATAATAAATAAATTAACTATAAAATTAATATAGATAGTGTCGACAGGTTTTGAATTTTTTCGTTCTATTTAAAACTAACTTATTGTCCATTTCTTTTAATTTTAGTGTTTTTTAACCAAGAACAAGAAGTTTTCAAACCCTTTATTCTTTAATCTAACAAAATAACAAATTAAAATTATAGCTTCAATGAAAATAATTATTTAAACTTGAATTGCAGTTAATTGAGTTATTCTTAAAAAATCAATTGTAAAAGATTACATCTACTGACAACGTTGAATTAACTTTTCGTGTAAAATATTTGTGCAATGAGCAGACTTAAAAATGTATTTTTTTTTTTTTCATTATAATAATGTCGCATTCAAATACTAATTTTCTATTAAGCTTACGCATCATGATATAATATGTGTGAATTGCTGACGCATTGGCGCCGAAACGATTCTAGAATTCTATTTTAATCAGTAATCACACATCGCTCACGATAAAAACCGTTAGCACGTTAGTAGTAAAATGACTCCAGAGTAGCGTAAATTAAAAGCGCGAGTTTTAATTTATTACCTACAACGACAAACAAAGAAATACGCCGTCAAAATAAAATATGTGTCAAAATGATAATCTTATTGCAAGAAATATTACAAAATAACACACATGAATAGAGGTCTGCACATTTATTTTCTTGGCACGGATACTAACCTCAATTACACGGGCGCGTAATTGTATATACCTATGTACGTACAGAATGATGTAGTATTGATTAGAGCAAAATACGAAATGCGTACAAATTGATTCATCGTGAAGCTCACGAAAAGTAATTTATTATTATGTAATTTGCATTCTACTTTATATTTTCTATTATAAATATGAATTCTTCTTTATAGCTTCTTATATAAAAGTAAAATGTATATTACGTATAAAATTATATACATAATATCTGTATTCTGTATTACGCGATGTATAATTTTATATACAGGTTGTTCAAAGTTATCGGCGCACTAACTTTGTTATTAGTGTTAAAATGTCGGTTAAATTACCAAAGATGCAGTGATTTTTCCGCTGATTGCAATGGTCCACACAAAAAAAAAACAATTGCGCATCACGTTTCAGAGCCAACTCAGATAATTAGTTTTTTTTTTAATGGAACAGCCTGTATATTGTTTAATCACGGTTAAATCAAATTAGGTAGATCATCCTGAAATTTTGCATAGGGCCATAATTTCTTATTCTGAACAACTTTTCTTAGTAAAATTTGTTCATTTCATTCATCTTTCTATTAAAATTTGAAGGCCGTTTTTCTTGATTTTTTTCTTATGTAACCTATTTAAAATATTTATAGCGTTGAAAACAG